>CM073761.1:68529010-68830664 GCA_037127475.1 Arma custos | reverse complement strand
CTGGTGGAATGTAAAACTTCTTCTTTCATTATCTTTAATTACCTGCGCATACGAGTATATAATGATGGTACAACATTATGTTTACATTAGTTACAAGAAAGAATAATTTTTTTATTTTATATTTTTTTGTTATTTGTTTCATTGACATGGATAGGTAAGCAAGACCTTGTTTTTAATCAGCAATTGAGAGGAAAAGGAAACAATTTTGAAGGATTGTAGTTAGCACTAGGCAGTAAGAGGGCGGATTGGTCGTCTAAGGCAGGAGAAAGAGATCCGACCTTGGGAGCTTTCTCGACTATTCTCACTGATGAATGCCGAAAAGCCTGGTACTTTCCTCTCACATCTACCACTAACCCAGTCTGGATTTGCTTACACAATCCTCTTCCCTTTCAATCTCGTTACACAGCTGTAACTAATCCGAAATAGATCAGTCAATAAGCCCCGAGGAAAGGTATGGGAAGGTTTGTCTGGAGATCTTTTGTGCCAAGAAGTACTCAATTTGATTCTAGGTACGATCTAAAATTAAAGTTTTCTATTATCAAATTATTTTTTTAGCACAAACCGTTATTATAGTGTGAAAAGATCTATCATTATTTCTTTCAAGTATCAATTTGAGTTCAAAATGGAATACCTATATTTAAAGTATAATACCAAATTGTACAAACATAACTAAAACATCTCTGAATTTAAAGCATTAGATATGTAAATTTAACAAATATTTCTTAATGTTCAATTTAAAATAGGGCTGGAGTAGATGAGTCACTAATATTTTCATAGTTTACATTTATATTTATGCATTATACATAATGAAATAAAAGTAACATAGTTTATTTTTGATATGAGGGTGCTTTGAGTTTATTTATTTACTAAATTTCTCATAAGCGTCCTTTACTATACCTTGTTTTCCCAGCCAGCCATTTTAGGTGTCCACTAAATCCAAGAGAGGAGCCGCAGGTAACAGTACATATAGGTCATAAAACAAAATACTTATTATAACATGATTACTTGTATATTAAACACTTAAGAATGCAAACCTGAAGGTATTCTGATTTCGCAGTTCTTGAGGCTGAAGAGAAAGTTTCTTGAAAACAAGAATTTTGAAAAATCCAGAGGAAAGAAATGAAACCTAACTGCACATTGGGAGCGGAGTGGCTCAATGGTAGAGCACTGAGTTGCCATGCGGAAATCTGGTTCAAATCCCGCTGCAGGCCATGATTTTTATTTAGTCTGTTTGCATATGGATCATATGGTACCCAAATTAAGGGGGAAAAATCTGGCGGTTGAGCGTGACCTAGGACATCACCCCTTGCAGAACCGTTGTCCATGAAACAGTACAGTCTCTACCATGTACTGAACCCCAGACCCTTCAAGGGGTTGTAGTGGTACAGGAAAGGAAAATAATAATTAAAAAAAAATAAATTAAAATTTACAAACTGTCCCAAAGTTACCCCATCGTACAGTAGTAGTACATTATTTATATATTTTTTCATTGGGCTAACAAACAATTATAACAGAAAAAAGAGGGAGCATAGTGGCTGAGTGGTGGAGCGCTGAGTAGCCATGGCAAAGGTCCTGGATTCAAATCCCACTCGCTGGTAAGACTTTTATTTAATCTGTTAGCGGCCGGAGATGGATCCTATGGGGTCTGGGAACCTCCTGGGGCTCATACCGGAAGGATTTTATCATAAGGACCAGGAAAATCGGCCCTCTTTGTTGAAAAGTTAAAGGCGTTTGAACAATAAGTAAAATTACTACAACAGAAGTATGCAGTTTTAACGTAGCACTGTGGTTATCTGGTTATTATGTTTACTTTTTGAAGGTGACAGCGGTTTCGGATTGCCATTTAAATATAAATACATATAATATAGAGAACATATAAAAGAAAATAAATAACTCATCTGTTGTGGTTTAACATAATTTTATAATAAAATTATATAAAATTTAACACTACAATACGTTTCGTACACCGATGATTCCAAACCGACAAAAGGGCGTTTACATCATGTGTATTGATATTTTTTCAACTTTCACGTTTCATTATTCTTATCAAGAATGTGGGTTGTTGGAGAAAGGTATTATGAAATTAAAAGTCACGGTTCTTTAAGCCAGAGGCGGCATCAGAGTACTACTCTCCAATGGCCGACTATCGAGTCAGGTTGGCAACCACGATTATTCACATGCTCGTGGTTTAATATACACTTATTCGATTACTCATAAAATAATTATAAATTCAAATTGAAAACATGAGTGACCTTCATTCATGGAATAAAGTATCAGTGAAAACAGTCCGATTATTCATTCTTTTCATCATAAATTGATTCATGTATGAGAGGAAAATAGTTGACTGGATGATCAAATGTACCTACACTGTAGGTCAAAACGTCGGCACATAATTATAAGTCTAGTACTTATTCAGTGTTTTTTTTTTTACTGCACCCCCCAACTATCTCCTTTCTACATAAAGTTTATTTCTTGTTCAACACACAGATATACTTCGTAAGCTTATGAAATTTTTGAAATGACAAGTAAAATGAGTTTAAAATGAAAGTAAGTAAAGTTAAAATGAATTCAAACATCAGTAAGAGGAATAGAAACCTAATCGATTCTTAGCTCCATATCACAAAAGAAGAATGTAGAAACAAACTGCATTTACAATAATATAATTATCACTAAAAGTAGATAAAAACTCAAAAAGAGACACAAATTGTACATAGGATGCAATAGGAAAAATCTCAAAAAACAAAACCTTCAGTCTCTAAAATACTGGAAATGGCGAAATTGGCGAAACGTTGACTGGTTAGTTTTTACCCGTATTTTAGAGACTGTAGGCTATGTTTTTTTATTTTTCCTATATATATATATATATATATATATATATATATATATATATATATATATACACATAAGTCTATTATTATTTGGGTCCAAAGAGGAATAAGAAAAAAAAAGTGTTCAATTCAAAGTATTAGATTTTTTGAAAATCTTTCATTTTTAAGTCACTAAATCTAATCACTTAAACAGATTTGTTGTTGCTCTTTGACTCTTTGTTCACTTAGGGAACAAATGAAAATTAGGGGGGTAATTTTATTATGACCGCATAATGATTTTTTTTCGGCTAAAAGAAAGATAAGGGAAAATGTAGAAATTACTGAACAATGAGATAATCTTTATTTATTCCAATCAAAAAAAGAGTTTGTGATAATGTGGAATCTTACTCCTCCAGCCTAGTTATAAAATTCTCTTGTTAATACTAATGGATAGAATCACGAAATGCGTATTTTTGTTTTTTATGTGAACATGAACCTATGCGGTTTTAGATGTAACTGTTCCACTACTGATCAAATATTAGAGAAGAAAATGGAACAAACTGAGGTGGTTCATCTGGTTTATCCCGATTTCAATCGGTAATATATATCTAGGAGAATCGGTTTTGGGGTTAGCTTGGTTTTGAGAAATAGTAGTGATTCTCTTCCATCTGCACTATTTAAATATAAACACTAGAGTACGTCATTAGAAAAGTGATATGTACCGAATCCGTGTGGTAAAACATCCCAGTTTTGTGCAGATGATTTCTACTGTTGGGAGAAAATGTAGAAAAAATAACAATCGTTGAAAAAATCATGTACACGTACTATTACAACCCAATAAGGGTCTTGGTTTCATTACATGGTAGAAACCATACTTTTTCTAGGACAATAGTTGTGTAGGGAGGTGATTTTTCCCATTCAGTCAGCTTTTTCATCAATTGAGGTTACCCACTTTGCTGTGGATGAGTGAGTCCTCGGAGGGTCTGTAGGTACCACAGGGTCAATCCCTGTCTTTTAACAGAAAAATAATTTATCTAGTATACTCGGATTTTAACTCTAGACCCTCAGCATAACATTTTAGTGCTCTGCATGCTAAACTAATCCGCTAACTAAATATGATAAAGGTGGTAAACAAGGAGAAATCGAAGTAAATACATAAGAAACAAAATATTTGATTCGAATAATTGGAATTTTGGACGTTTGAACACGTTGAGGAATTGATGTATAATGAAGTCTATGAAAAACAAAGGTTCTTTAGAAGGCGGGAAATATTTGGTATTTTTACTAGTTGCATACAATACATACAATTTATACTTAGTTGCAATTTTTCTCCGGAAATATGAAAATTAGAATTCATGAAACTGTTTCTACTTTTCTGCATGTGAAACGGTGCCAATCACTTCGAAGGAAGAATAAGGAGAAGGACATAAGGTATATAGTGGTTGGACATAGTAATGAACGACTCTAAAAAGTTAATAAGCACTAAGTCGACTGGCAAACAACCGAGGCGTAGGTAGGAGGATTTCCTAAAGGGTGATCTCATGGATTTGGGTTTAAACCGTAATCGGTGGACAGAGGTTTATATAAACAGAGATTGGTTGTGTTGGCATCGATTCTGTGTGTTTTAAAACTATTTCTCTATTACTATTATCTTTTCCACGAAATCACGGTCTCAAAACTGAGATGGGGTACAAGTTTAACCACCCTTAATTATTTAATTAAATAATTAGAATTTTTTTACTATCGTGGCTGTGTCCAAGAGGCTGTTGAACTTCCATTAAGACATCAAGCGGAAGTTCTATACTCTTGGTGCCCACCACTGTGGATTTAGGGATCGGTCCATCAGTGGAAATTGCAATTGGTGTTACCACCACGCTTTCCATACGGTAGAGTTCTTTTAGTTCAGCTGCTCGTTCTTCATATTTCCGTAGTTTCTCTCCAACAGTTGAGTTGATATTATCGTTAGGAATCTTAAATCAATAATATTTGCTTTCCTCTCTCTCAAATATGTAAAGTGGATATCTGATATTACGACAGAAGAAGAGATGCATAGATAGAGAAGAGTGTCTGAAAAAAAGTCAAAGGAAAGAAAAGTAATTTAATATATCGTGCAACGAAGACATATCTCTGAGTCAGTAATTTATTTACTAAATTCATTGATTTTTAATTTTAGATCTTCAGTGATAGGTATCATAAAAATTTCAAGAGAAAACAAATATCGCTATGTACCGTTACTAAGCGGTTACTGTAGGCAGCGAGACGGGCAAGCACCATACCATCAAACCGTTCATCCGTCTAACTTGATTTTCTCGTACATTTATCACCGTTTCTAGTTGGAGGAGAGTTCTGGTGAGAAGTATTCGCCATTGTGTAAGAATTACAAAACTTTATTACCACTTATAAAACGATTCTTTAAAGTATATATTTTTTTTTTTATTCAATTTTCTTCGAATAAGCGAATTGTCAAACACATTTGTCGGAACGCCTCTCTTTGGTTGCGGAAAGACACCTTTGTCAGCCTGTCTGATGGCATCAAAAGACTCTTGACTGATGGTTTATTTAATCACCGACATCATATTAATCGCAACAGTTCCGACAAGGATTTGTAATAGCTTCTTACAAAGAGAGTTGGTTCTACAATTTATACATATATATATATATATATATATATATATATATATATATATATATATATAGAGAGAGAGAGAGAGAGAGAGAGAGAGAGAGAGTGAGTTTCTATAAGTCCACCGGAATTTGGCATGATTCGAATTTGTTATGTATTATAATTAGCCTATTAGTCACTTGCGCTGCCGTTTCAGATCTATGAACTATTCAGTGGTTGATGAAATAAGAAGTAAGATTTAAAACGCTGAAAACCAACGTAGTTATGGTGATACCTGAAGAAAAGGGTGGTTCAATTAGAAATATCAAGTATTTGTGGGAATAGGGCTATGGTGCAAAGTAGGTACACACGTAGTTCTTTTTTTGAATAGGTATAAGCCAATAATTAAAAAAAATCATAAAACAAAAGAAAAAAAATTGGAAAATAATAATCTCCTTTTGTTATAGAGAACAGTATTTTGGAGTGAATTGTGGCAAGGATTTCTTTTAAAGAGCCAATTTTAAAAACTAGGGGCCTCATATTGAAGCATGTAATGAATATGTACAAGTCAGGGGTGATCGGATGAACAGCATCGATCAAGGGAAAGTGTGAGGAACGAGGACTTCAGCTCAGCATCAAAAAATCCTAACAAGATAAACAAGTCAATATTAGTATTAAACATGTAAGTAATAATATGTTGTTCAAGAGAAAAAAACTAACTTAGTTTTTATAATATTATACGCATAATATCCAAATAAATAAGATAACTAAATATAAATAAGGCGTTATTCGTAGTTTATTTATCGAGTAGAAAAGACAATGAACCTGCCCTTGGTTATCTTAATGTTGTTTCTTAGTAAGCTAGGTCAGAAGTAAATCCTCTAGAAACTCCTACCATTATTCCTCAACCAAGTTAGTCCACCTTCTAGGTCTCACTCTTCTAGCATTTCAAAATACAGATGTACATCCTGAGTAAGAGCACCAGCCATTGAGGGTGATCAAATCGTAGCACTTTTCAAAATGAACAGTAAGATTACATGTATATATGTTATCTCCTGCTTGTGTGAGAATTAACGTATTTTATGCTAGTCACCGCAGAATTTATTGTTGAAACAATTTTTAGTGACTCCATCAATGCAGGTGAAACGATGCAGGTCTTGGCTCTGCCAGAATTGTAGAGCTATTCATGATGACGAAATCAATGAGAATTACTTTAAAGTACTAATAGTTACCCACACCATGAAAACGTCAAATGTAGATTCTTTTTCTTGGATGAATTAGATAAATTAATATTTTTAAGATAGACAATTTTATTCCTTGATTAAATTTCTTATGAATCACTTAGTAAATGATGCGAGCTTGGAAGGGCATTGGGATATATTGAACTGATTGAAGGCTGATTCCTAAAACAACACTGATCAGCATGTGGAAATGTGAGGTATTCGTTACTGAGCGTCACAGAATCCAATAATCGGATAATCTATTATTCTATTATAGAGGATCCCAACTAAATATTCATTTTATTCCATCTCGGATTAGCACATCAAATGTTTTTCAATTCTGAAATGTACTAGGTCCAAGTCAAATTGACTTTGGTTTGGACCATAAAGGAGATGTCACTAACAAAACATAATAAAAAAATCTTTAGGTGAACGGAGTAGATCAGTGGTAGAGTTGCTGCGGCGAAGGTCCCGGATGCAAATCCGGCTGTGGCAGATAAATTATTAAGTGTTTTAAAAGTCAATGATGGACAAAATAGGATCTGCAGACTATCATGGTTCTCACCAAGCCTCTATAAACTGGATACCCTTAATTAGGGAAAAATCTGGCGGTTGAGTGTGATCTCCTCCCTCCACAACCGTTTTTCTTGAAATAAAACAGAATATACCATGTACTGAACTTGAAAAACCTTCATGGGTTCTAATGGTACAGGTTTAAAAATAAATAATTTGTTACTTAAGTTCCTGACCTTTCTGTTAAGTTGAAGATATAATAAAAACACGATGCGATAATGCTATAAATTTTTAATAATGTGGAACTGATTAAAAATTAAAATCTTGCATTTAAAATTATGACAATTCTTGTCTAATTACTTACCTATTGGTACCAGCAACAGACTTATCAACTAGGTTTTTATAACCAAACCTCCATTTCCTTATTCAAATCCTGCTTCATATCCCCAATACATTGAATAATCCTTAACCTTGTCCATCTCTAATCCACGCCTCAACTTAAGATCCCACGATGAATACATTTAAAACATTCTTCCCCATTCGAACATATCTCAAAAAAAAAAAAAAAATCGCATCACCGGACATAAATAACGAATCAAATAAAATTTAAGCACAGAAATGAACCATTGATTGAATTTGATTTTTAAAGAATTTTTATAAAATAAGTTTCTTCACTCTGTCGGAGTAAAATCGAAGGAAAAAATTAATCGAAGAAAGAATCGATTCCTGCACGAAGGAGCCCGCTGTCAGTTAATTGCCGGTTGAAAGTGAACGCTCGCCGGACCACTTTCATCCAAGAGAGTTAGGGAAAGTGGATGCCGAGGGTGGCATATCTTCCTCACTGGGGCAGTCGGCATCTCGTTCCACCGTCTCTAATCTCATCATCATAACATAAGTAATTAGTTAATTAATTGTTAATTGTTAGAGAAGTTCGCCGTACCGCAAAGTTATTAGGGAGGTGGAGAACGATACATAATAATAATATGATAAATACATCCTGTGTTGTTATATTATAAATTAAATAAGGGCCTATCCAAATTCTTATGATTTCATCAGACCTTATTCATAATTAGGGATAATACAATTAATACAGGGAACAGTGTAGCTTAGTGTTAGAGGCACGAGTAGCCATGCCGAAGGTTCCGGGTTCAACTTCGGCTGTGCCGTATAATTTATTTAATCAGTTAACAGCGGGAGACTCTCCTGGGGTTCACTCAGCCTCTATAAAGTGGGCCCCTTTAATTAGTGAAAAACCTGGCGGTTGGACATAATACCAGAATAACCACCTACTAGTACAACCGTTGTCCTGAAACAGTACAGTCACCCACGTACTGAACCAAAGCCTAAAACCCTCCATGGGTTGCAATCGTACAAGTTTTTTTTTTTTACTGATTATCCGAACCCATCAACTCAATTCATTCCCATACATGCTCCACTAATCTCTATAATCATCTTCGAAAGCCCTCAGGCTCCACTGGCTTCAAGTACCAAGGATTCTGTTCGTAGATGAACGCTGGGATCATGATGAGTGGGGAGACATCTATGGATTTCTTCATGCTTGGTGTAAATATACATTCCTGATATTACCAACATACATGTAGTGATTTCGGATTTTTCTAGAATAAATTGTCGCGTTTGAAAACTCACTCACTCACTCCTTAGCACTACGGTAAAGACCTGGGCCTCATTCTCCACTGCCTGCCAATCACTCCGGTCCATAGCAAGTTTTCTCCAGTGTCTGATTCCCAGCTGATGAAGATTGGCCTCCACATCACCACACGGGGTCTTCCTTTGGGTCTTCTACCACCGAGCTTCTCAAACAACAGTCTTCTGGGCAATCTTTTTTCCGGCATCCCATCATATGACCCAAACGATCTCAATCGAGCTCTTTATACGAAAGTCTGGCTCGCCGTAAAGTTGTCGGATTTCTGCGTTATTACGGATCCTCCATACTCCCTCGTCATAGATGGGTCCATATGCCATATGCTGCAGTATTTTTCTCTCCCAGACATTCACCATTTTTTCTGCTTCTTTTTCTCGTTTTTTCCCACTGATCCATATTTGTAACTGTTTGTCTGTGTTTCAAGTAAGTCTTAGTAAATTTTGAAAGCGAGCCATCTTTGGTAGCTGACTTAGCAGCCTTGTCAGCTAATTCGTTAACCATGTCAACCTCCTACAGGTAGGGGGCGTGAAGGGGAAAAATATATATATGCTTATAAATTGATGAAATAAAGCATTAAATATAATTATATACCTTATAATTATATGCATGGGATTACCTCTTCCAAATTCTGCATTCCTCTGCCAGAAGACATCGCTCTTTCTTTTGATTTTACTTTTGAGGAAGCATATTCTGCCGGATTCAGCAATGGGAATATGGTGGCCTCTGTTTTGTGGATAGCTGCATTGTCCATCACTAAAATATTATTGATGAGGGAAAGCTGATCAAGTTTTTCTAGCAATTCAATCGAAAACTGGCAACATAATTCACTATTACAAGTTCCTGAAGCTACAACAAAAGACAAAGTTTCTCTTTTATTTCTTGTAAGGTGAAGGCTGCGTTTTCTTCAATTACTTCCTCAAATGCAGCAAGAGTTTCGGGTGTCAAACTTATCCACCTCTTTGTTTGGTGTTATATGATTATATGATAACCACACTGCCACATCTTACAAATTATGAAATCGGTTGATAAAATTATGAATTTGATTGGTAAAATTATGAAATTGGTTGAAAAAATTATGAAATAGGTTGAAAAAATTATGAAATTGGTTGAAAAAATTATTATATTCACTGAAAAAGCTATATATAAAACCCATTTTTTCTCCTGCCTGTTTGAATTCCTCAGCGAGTGCTGCTTTACTCCTGTCAGTTAGAACATCATCCGCATAGGCTAAATGTTAAGTCATCCTATTGCATATTGTCCCAACTGGGTCTGTTCGAATCGCACCCGCTGCTGTTTCAAGGGCTAAATTTAAAGGACTGGCGACCGTGGGTCATCTTGTCTCAGACCATCAACTACCACGAATTCCTCAGAGAGTATGCTCTCCATTTTAACTTGGCATCTCAGAATTGTGAGGGTCATCCTTGTAAGGCGAACAAATTTTCTTGGTATTCCTAGCTCCAGCATGGCTTGTAGCAGTTTGCTATGGTTTATGCTATCGTAGGCCTGCTTAAAGTCGATAAAGAGATGATGCAGGTCAACAATATATTCGAAGCCTTTCTCCAATACCTGTCGTAGTGCGAATATCTGGTCATTTGTTGATTGGCTCAGCCTAAACCCACATTGATAGTCCCCAATTGTTAACTCAGACCACACTGAAAGCCTTCTGTTCAAAAGTATTACAAATACCTTGTACGCAGTGCTGAGTAATGCAATGCCCCTGTAATTATTACAGTTGGTTTTGTTACCTTTTTTGTGTACCTGTACAATAGTCGCCAGGTTCCATTCGTCTGGGCTTTTTTCCTCCGTCCAAACATCCCATATTAGCTGATACAGTTCCTCCCGAAGTTCGTCACCACCACATTTCAAGAGTTCAGCGCTTATTTCATCCGGCCCTGGAGACTTATAGTCTCTTAGGCTGCCTATAACATCCTCCACTTCCTCTTTTTTTCGGGGGCTCTTCCACTTCTCCATCTGTTTCTTCTTTGCCGAAAATTTCATCCGCGGCATCTGTACTTATTACATGACATTCCTTACCTGAATTCAAGAGATTGCTGAAATGCTGCCTCCACCTTTCCAAGACGGCGGAAGGATCCGCTGCGAGCTCACCGTTTTCCTGTTTGCATATATTTGTTCTGGCCTGAAAACCCTTCTTTAGTTCTTTTATACCCTTGTACGCGCTCTTCTCTCAAAACACTGCTCACTTTTTCTCTGAAGAGAGCTGACGCATCTTCCTCTTTTAGCCTTTCAGTTGCATACCTTGCCATTTTTATGCTTTTTCCGTGGCGTTTTACGGCTGCTCTGATTCGATAATTTAGAAAGTGACCAGAGTCACAAATAGTACCTCGGCAAGATCGTACATTTGTCACGTCTCAGGAGTGTCTTCTGTCAATCATCACATGATCAATCTGATTTCTAACTGAGCCATCTGGGGATATCCTTGTTTCTTTGTATATATCCTTTCTAGGGAACATAGTACTTTTTACAGATATTCCCTTTTCTGCTGCAAAATCAATTATTCTTAACCCATTTTCATTGCTTATTTCGTGTTTACTGTGACTGCCTGTTATTGATTGGGGCTCTTTCCCAATTTTTGCATTCATGTCTCCAATTATCATCTATACGCCATACATTGGGGCTTGATCATAAGTTGCTGATAGGAATTCATAAAAAGCTTCCTTCTCTTCTTCATTTCCGTCTTCAGTCGGCGCATGCGCACTAGTAATCGTCTTGTTAAAGATGCGCCCTTTCATTCTAATTGCAAATATTCTGTCATTAACTGGCTTTATTTCCATTTTAGCTTGTTTTAAAATATTTTTTATCATAAATCCTATTCCGCGAATGTTAGCCTGGTGCCTACTGTTGATGAGTGTATATTCTGTCTGGTCCATTATCTTAACTTTCCTCCATTTTATCTCCTTTATAGCTGCAATATCTATTCCGTACATCGATCATTGCTGCTTTAGTATCTTGCTTGCTCCAGCATCTTACATTTGATAAAGCGATCGTTAGTCCGTGATTAAAAGCCGTGGGCAATTTACCGTTAAGACGTGTTTTTATAGGGGGAGGGAAGTTAGCCCTCCGCACTACCCTCCTCCTTTATCCGGGTTTGGGACCGGAAACTGCCCTAAGACAGCAGGCGGAGTTCGTTTGAAAACTGGATAACGAAAAATCCACGTCAATGGAATCAGCTCATTACCCCATATAATTATTATATCAGTGTCTAAGACAACACTGATATTCAATATTATAACTATGAGACTAGATCTTTGATTCAGAAGCTTGCAGATAATCTATCATAGAGCCTTGCGTGTATACTATCAACACAACGTATAGTTATTTATTATATTGGGATGACTTTCTGTCTGCCAGTATCCTTTAATAATACTCCATTGATTTCGGTAGAATAGATCCCATACTTAGGACTCTAACTTGACAAACTTTTAACTTGGAATCTTCATATTAGACTGAAAAGAGGCTCCATTATGCCATCCAATTCCTTTCGAATCTAATCCTTACAATCTAAAATCCTCCATGCTCTTTATCTTGTTACGAATACAGTCATCCAAAGTGAGCTGAATGTGCCATCTGTGGCTCCATTATTCCATCTAATTCCTTTTGCATCAAATCCTTCCAATCTAAAATCCTCCATGCTCTTTACCTTGTTACGAAGTTATTCATCCAAAATGACCTGAATGTGCCATTTGTAGCTGATTTGGTTCGAATCCGATATAAATCCTTTCATGACAAACTTTATTTTCACTCGAACCCCCTAGTTTTGGGTACCTCTTCAATTCCAAATAATCCTCTGAAACGTCTTAAAAGAAGATGGCCTCGTGACCTTTTAAGTTGAGCTTGTCATTTGAGAACTAGCAGTGGGTAGTTTCTCAACTGGCCTTTATCTCATGCCATTACGTATCATCCATTCTATTCACCTGTTGTATTGTTTTGTACAGTTGTAAATGTCAATAAATACATTTAAAAAAGCAATTATTTATTCGACTTTACTACTATATTGGTCATACAACCTTGGATTTCCCTATCAAGTAACATTGGCCAAGTGTCATGTATGGTTAAAGAAGCTGCTCTTCAATTTCCATCTGCCCAGAGATGGACTAGAAAGAACAACAACTGAAGACTCGTCTCTTCCAAATGGTGATTAGAGTCCGTAGAAAGTTGCCCAGCCCATGGGAATGGAGAGGAAACATTATAGGACGTAGAAGTCCTGCTACGATTCCCGAGATATCAAATCCGTCATACGAAGTAACCATAAAAAGTTTTTAGTTTTGTACTCGTTCAGGAAACTTATGGTACAAGATACATTAAAAAGGAAAAACATGAGACAGAAGTCTCTATTGTATTTTTATTTTTTAACATAGAAAGAGTATAATGCATTGAACAACTATAAAAAACTGTTAAAGCTTATTTCGATAAGATTTAATCAACGTGAACCCAGAAAATTCGAGATTCGTCAGAAGAACTTGTTATTTATTATTTATTTGTTATTATTATTACTGGCTTGAGAGCGTGATCTCGGACAAATAACCTAACTGCACAACTGTAGTCTTAGAGACAGTACAGTCTCTACCAAGTAATGAAGCCAAGACCCTTCATGGGTTGTAGTAGTACATGATTTTTTCAACGTTTGTTATTTTTTCAAAATTTTCTCCCAACAGCAAAAATCAATGGGTCGGAGTAATACAGTTTAAAGGTTATCAGTGATTTTCGAGAAACTTGCCGTGATTAGGACACCCTATATAAATAAATCTATTTATTATTATTTTTTTTCGAAATACACTTTTGTAATGCTTCTAAGGTATATGGAAAAAAGTAGCTTTCTAATGAAGAGTCCATGGAATATTGGATTCATTACGACGAAATACTGAGCTGCATTTCGAAACTTGATTTATCTTACACTTTTGAGCATACTTGTAACAGAAAAAAAAATCGATGTATCACGCAACATTTTTGTTCAAACAGAGTCAACCATTGTTTTACGCAGAGTTTACTAGTCCATTTAAAGTTTATTCGACTTAAAACCAATCAATTTTTGTTTTTTTAGCCCGAAAAAAAAACGTTTTGCTGGGAAATCATAATAACGTAAGCTTTTTCAAAATCGATTTGACTTTATTTGACTTTGTCACAGCAGGATCAAACAACAGTTTTTATCAGAAAAAATGAATTCAATGCACTCTCCTTGATGATTATTGGAAACCAAATAAAAATATTTTAGGATTACATAATCAAGAGAAAGACGCACTAATGTTGATATATGATTAACATATACCTGTCCATTCTTCATAAATAATTAATGCGGTTTAGTGAATTTCGAAACTTTCTTAATATTTACGTGTTCAAACTGGAACTTTAAAAAAACAGGAGAAAGTTTAAAGAATCATTTCTGAGGTGAAGTATCGGACTTCCCTTATTACTGGCTTTCGATTCAACAATTTATCCAGTTTTGTTTTATGAAGTAATTGTTTAACCAATTAATTGGGACTTATTGGAGCCAATAGTACCCAAAAACAAATAAAAGCTGCCAGGTTTTATCCGTTTCTCTTAAATTTATCTTTATCCAAAAAATATTTCGTTTATTACTTAAAATTGATTTCCAAATGTCTCACTTTCTAAGCGATCCATATTGCTTTTTTTTTTTTATAACAATTTTCATGACTAATTAAATATTAAAAAAACGGTTAATACTAACAAATCTGTTGGCCTAGATTGATATAAATTAAGGTTTTAAGAAAAAATGTCAGTATGAATATTTCGCTTAAATATATACAATATTTTATAAATTTATAATGGTTGTATGCCTTTAGATTTAGAAATAAAGACGGAATTGTTTCTCTGAAAAAAACAAAGTTTTATTTACAATACATTCATATTTACATGTCTTAAATAATTACAATCATTCAACTGAACATTCCCTCACCTGAAAAAAAACAAAGAAACAGCATTCAATGCCATTACTTCGTGTTTCTTATAAAATTCAATTAAATGGTTTCAATTAACTCAATACACTAAACGGTAACAAAACTATTCCCTCTCGGGTCTTTTATTTACAACAGCTGTTGGGTCAAGAAGGTTTTGACGCTCTCGCACCAAATACAAAATTAAGAAAACTTCCGTATAGTAAAGAGGCAGTTGGTTTTATTTACTTGTATTAGTAATAGTAGTAGGTATTATTTTTATCATTATTGATAATAACAAAAATCCTTAATTGTGTTGTATTTTTTCAAATGTAAACTAATTCATATCAATTTTTTAAATTGACTTTGTGTTTTGTCGAAATATCCCACAAATATGTTAGCTTATATTTTTAATAAACACGTCAAAAGTACATAATCAAGAATATAAATATTAGCTTAGAATTTCCCTATTGTGGCAAAATATTGCAGGTCAAAGTTCAGATGGTGAACATGGAAGGACTTAAAAACTTCCTGATACTTTTATAAGGTTTATATTAAGGCACATGGAATTTCCAAACAACTTTAAGTCTCTAAAAAAAAAAAAAGTCTTTCGAATTTCCCATATTCAGGAATATTTAGGACAAGAAGAGAATTATATCAAAGAATAAAAAAAAAAAAAAACGAATAAACCAAGACACCTGAGGAAACATCCTACCACATCCAATTCCCAATTGGAGCCACTGATTCAAACGAAGGTTACTGACAACAGCTGGAAAATGTTAAATAAAAACAGCTGATAACAAGGGTAAAGAAAATGCAAATACACACCACAAAAAACAAAACAAAAAAAACGCAGGAACATTAAAATAAAACAACAAAAAACAGATGACAATAAACCACAAAAATGATTTTACATTATCAAGAACCCAGTGGACACACCACTGTTTCACAAAATTTATAAACATAGAAGAGAAAAAGTTATTGAATAAAGGTTATGCTTTTTTTTTTTTTCCATTTAGTATTAAGTATGTGCCTCTTTTGAGCGTTTGCTGTTTTTTGTTAAAATGGTCTATATTTGATGTTATAAGGACAATAAAAGAAATATTTGCATAGAGGAAAATATGTAGAAACCGGACACAGTAGTAAATAAGGTCACCTATGTAATTATGGTGTAGGCGGCTGACAAGGAATGTAAACGACGTCACTTTTTGATTTAAGATACTAAGCAGCAGTGAAATACCGAAATCTTCTCCGAGAACTTTTTTTTTTTTTAGTTTATTATTGAAATTTGCAACTGTATAATAAAAATATAAGTTTGAATCTATCCCTCTCTCTCTCTCTCTCTCTCTCTCTCTCTCTCTCTCTCTCTCTCTCTCTCTCTCTCTCTCTCTCTCTCTCTCTCTCTCTCTCTCTCTCGTAGAGTGGATGCAGGCTTTTTATTATTTCGTGAATGTTTTTTCGTTCTTAACTGCAAACATATGAAACGCACTTCACAATTAGTTGATGAAATCGTTTTAATGTGATTTCCGGAAAGTAGAGGTCCTAAAATAATTTTAGAAGTTCGTTTGAATCATGCACACCTTTAGGAAGAAGATCTTGGAGTAATAATTGATGAAATTACAGAAATACCGAAATATTCTCCGAGAACTTTTTTTAAAAGTTTATTATTGAAATTTGCAACTGCATAATAAAAATATAAGTTAATGTAATGAGTGTACAAAATGGAATGGATAAAGTCCAGTAGATAACCTACCCTGAGGTAGTACCTAGATCAGAAATTCAGCTTAGAAGGTCAGCTGGAAATATTCTTTACAGAGGCCTCGGAGGAATATTGGAAAATGAAGAGATATGTTTAAAACTGTTGTGTTTGAGTGGGTATAATGTTTATTATGAAAGGGCTAATAACGGGTCCAGGCCAAATCAGCAAAAAATAGGACATTGAGGACATGATGGATGACTTTATTCGTAAAACAGGAATGGGCATGGAGGATTTTGTATTGTAAGGATTGAATACAAGAGGAATTTAATGGCTTAGTGGAACCCCAACCTCTACTAGGTTAAGTCCTATTAGATCTGATAACAGTCATGTATATGAATCTTTTATAATTAACCTCGAACAGTTTCTTGTCATTTCAGTCTAGTATGAAGATTCCAAGTTAAAAGTTTGCCATTGGTCACGGGAATTTAAGATGCAATTTCTTCGTTTGGCATATATTTTTCTTCCAAAATTAATAAGGGAATCACAACTTGTGTACTAAAAATAGCAAGAGTTAATAATAGAGACACAAAGATCAGTAGAACCTATGACTTGACATAGCGATAGGATCGGTCAGGGGTCAGAGAAGAAAGACCTCTGTGACTGATCCTCCTCCTAGTGGTCTGTGACAATGACTTGGATATAAACGACGAGTATAATAGACTTGTGTACCTATTTTGTAACTTTTTCTTATTTTATAAAAAGTTTTCTCATGACATTCACAGAGAATATGGGTTAAATGATAATAAAGTCACATATGGGCAAAATTAGGAGGTCCTGATTCTGAAAGATACATTTATTTAAGGTTAAAATTTTTGAAATAGTTTATTTAAAATGATCAAACTTGATTGATAATTGATTTATTCTAATTTAATATTTATAATAACTATTATTTTTTCTAGGGACTTATATTTTTTTATAATTGCTCTAGAGAAGGCCCATATTTGAGCCTCATTATTTCTAGATATTTTCCAATACATTTCTGTAAATTAAAATAATTGATATTTTCGATGCAAATGCAAATGTCAAATATGAAAAAAACAACACATTTTTCGCTTTTGATCAACAGCGAGTGATTAAAAATTGATAATTGATATAAAAATCATATAGAGTCATTTATAAGGCACAAAACAATATATAATAATGGCATTGGTAAAATACATTTTACGATACGCACTAATTTTGAGTGAACCTTGAAACATTTTCAGGAAGAAAATTAAACGTGGGAAAAAATAAAATGATAATGCATAATAAGTTATAAGATAACTGTTTCTACTAACATTCACCTTTAAATTCTGAACTATTATTTCAAAGGAAGGAATTTTTATTATCATAAGTTGGTATTTAAGACAAAATACCATTCCGGGAACGACTCCTTAAAAAGAATACGCATAGCGTTAGCGGATTGGCTTCAAGAAATTTATAGAAAGGTCAATAAACAAATCCTAAAAGGACTAGCGAGGCCAGTTTCTAAGTGAGAGTGGATAGTGCAGCATCCTCCTATTGACTTCTCTTCGACCCCGCTCCGTATCCGTTTCTAGAATGAAAAAAATAAAGTAATAAATTTTCTCTTAATAAATATCAGACGCATCGGAGGATTACTAGGAATTGAAGAGGTAGGTAGCCAGGTTTGAAACTGGGTATAAAGTTCATCATAATAGAATTGATATCGGATTCGGGCAAATTAGCAACAAATGAGACATTAAGATCATTATGGATGAATTTATACGCAACAAAGTAAGGATTTTACGAAGTATTTTGGAGGAATTTGTGCGGGATAAATTCGATGGCTTAGTGGACGCCAAAAACTCTACGCTATAAGTCTAAATGGGTGTTCTAGAAGATTTTGGAAGTGAAATTGAAAGAGAGCGTGGTTGATTATTGTTTAAACAAAAGCACCATAACATATTTCAACCGTAGATAACGTATAGAAATTCAAACCTTAAACATTCAAGCATACTTAAATTATGATGAATTATTCTTAGTTATTGATTTTTTATATAAGGAACAATTGTGTGATATCAAATGTGCTGAGGGAATTTGAAAAAAAATAATAAGAACTATCATAAAAAAAAGTAATCAGGGGCAGAATAATTCTTAGAGGTTGTATTAGCCATTCTACCGGGGTTCCTTTCCATTTGGTAAGGTGAGTGTATATTCTCTATTTATTAGGAATAATTTAATGATGTGTTTTTTAAACATTATTTAATAAAATAAATTCAAAATATAACACCGTTGGACTATCAAAATATATGTTTGACATATTAGCAAGTGTCTGTGCATCTGTGGCACCCTCCTGAAAGTTCAGAACAATGTCAGGATAATGCGGGAGGTAAATATTTATTACCATCAACCGGGGTTAATTTATTAAAATAGAATTGCTCAGAAAAATAATTTAATTTTGGGACTAAGTACCAAAGATATACATAATATACATCTGGCCAAAAGGCTACATGATAAAAATTAGAACACAAGTGAATAAAAAGTAAATAGTATCAAAAATTAAGTTCTTGTAAGGATAAAAACCCAAAATGTGATTAAGTTTTTTAAAATTAACCTTTTAAATTTGTTTCATACAAGTTGAACTATAGTTCAAATACAAAACTATCGTTCAATCTCTTATAATCGATCATTTTCTTCTATAGATATCTCTTGTTTTTAAAAGATTATATAGATATTTTCAATGAGGTCGTCTATATAGGCCACTAAACGCCGATGAAAGGGTGGCTAAAGACACGATTCTAAAAGGTTTCGAAAAAATTGAATCAGGCCTGATGTGATGAAAACATGTTTCTTAAATAAAAACCTTGGTATACCCAGTTACAAATACAAACCGGTTACTTTTGTCATTGTTAACAAACGACCTGTTCATTATTATTTTCAACTTAATAAAAATGTGCGTCAAGAATTTTTGTCACTGTTTTGTTACTTAGTCTTCACAATGAACACTTGCCCAAACAATGATCTCAGGGAAAATACAGATCCATTGATGTGATTCATTTTTAAATAATAATCTAGGATGCTACCCTGAAATCATCACAACTGCGGTACAGTAATACTGCATAGTTATTGACTAAAATACATGTCCCTCTCTCTTCCAAAAGTGGGCGTGGTTGATTGACTGGGAGTTTTTATAATAAATGAAGATTGGATAAAATAAAATTAATTTTATTGTATGGTGATCATGGTTACAAAAACATATTTCTACTTACAACATCTTTTGTTTATAGGTGAGTACCTACCCCTGAAAATTGTTTCATGAGGTTCCCGGCATCTTTTCTTGCTTCTGTCTAGCCTACAACTGTGTCATTTCTCCTTTTTCAGGAACAGACGCTGGAAGACCCTTGAGTAACCACTGATACCTCAAGACACTTACTCGGTAATCTTTAACAGGTGTATTTAAATATTCCTAGCATTCTAAACAGTGTCATATATAACAGTTTTATATGAGAAGTGTGCACAGTTACTGGTGTTCGATATAACATAATTTTTATTTGTCGTGAAACTTACTTAATTGTGTTTTTGTCATTATTTGTTCCCACAATATTAGTTAGAGGCTTATTAGATTATGTATGGTTATATTAAATATACGGTAGGTAATTAAGTGAAGTATATTTCTGTGATTATTATTTAATTAATAATGATTTTATTACCATTGCCAACTGTAAATTATTTTTAATACTCTTAACATAATTGTGTATATATTTGGTAATCGATGCTCGATTCTAAATGAAACATTATTTTATATAGAACTTATTATAAAGTTTATTATCCCTATTATTATTTCCCTCAGTTAATTATGAATTTTTACAAATATAATATAATTTAAAGTTTAAAAACACAGAAGTGTTTCTATTTCTCCTGGATATCTGACTCCTATGATGTCTGATTAAACAATATTATATGATTATTTAACTCTACAAAAAGTTATTATTATTTTTATTCGTATTCTTAAGAAATTTTTATCGATAGAGGCAATCTAACATTGCACTGGATATTGACTGCCTGATGATTTTAATGAATCTTAGAAAGTAGTGCAAATTCCATCAACTTATATAGTATACATTTTTATCAACAAATTAGGAGGTAGAAACTCGCTCCACTTTCAGTTCGAAAAAATTTAACAAACGAATATCAAACAGTCCAAACTAGGTAATTTATTATTTATCTATACCGTGATACAGAGAAAATGTAAACTTAGAGCGTAATATAAATTCCAGGGAGTGGGGTAGCTTACGTGTAGTGTGTACAGTGCTAAGCTGTTATGCTGGTTTAATGAAGGTTCCGGGTTTAAATCCGGCTTTGTAGATAGTTGCTTAATCTATACACAGCCATGGACCTTGTGGTATCTAGAGACTCTACTGGGGTCACCCAGCCTCTGTAAAAGTGACAGTACCGTAATTAGGACAAAAACCTGGTGCTTAAGCATGATTCCGGACGAATCACCTTCCTGCATAACCGTTGTTCTAGGAACTGTATTGTCTGTAACAAGCACTAAACTCCAGACACTTCATGGGTTGTAGCGGTGCAGTTTTTTTTTTTTAGAATAAATTTCAGAATATGGCATTAAGTAACTCTCATTGTAATCATTATGGATGGCAACATTAATTGCATTTGGATAATTTATTAGGAGAAAATTCTCCATTATTATTTTAAAACAATGTCATAATTCACTTTTTACTAGTCTTTTATCCCAATTTAGTCTTATTTCGGATAATTTTATAATTATCCAGGTATTTAATTAAAATTAATTTTATATACAGCTAAATTTTTTAAATTTATTTTTATTCGCTCATCTACTGTACAGAGTGACATTGAAATAAGAATAAATATATTTATTTTTTTTTATATTGTTGGAACTCCATTGATTACTATTTATAATGGAGCAGTTTTGTCCTTTATGTTTATTACTGAAAATGTCGCAACTGATAAAATAAACGTGAAATAATTCAAGTTATCGATAAATCGCTGTAAAGAACCTTTCATTTCACGAGATGGAAGTTCTTATTTGTAACTGGCACATACATACACGAAGATCAAATTGCTGTCACATTAATTAACAAAATAATGGATGCTGACAATATGGAACAGATTTACGTAACCTGACACATGGTCTAATTATACAACAACAATAGAGTTATGAAAATATTGTCAGGTTTTATAATCAGTCCAGCTTCGAGTATCAAGTGACACAAGCAAGCGGACAGCTTTCCTAATATCTGCATTAAGGAGTGGTCCATGGTGCTTTGGAGCTGTTGAGATAGATCAAGTTATTTAATAATCAAGTAACACACTCTGAAGATACAATAAGTGCATAAATACATACAATAGTTATATCATACATTAATAAATAATTATTTATGTTAAAATTTTCAAAGGAATTTGTCCAGAAAGAATATCCCTTCAGATAAAGCATTCATTATTTGAATCCTTATAATATATATGTATAGATATTATATTAGAGTAACATACATATATATTCACGAGTAGTATTGTCTATGTAATGAAATCAAAATCTATTTACAGGAAAAAAATCCAAACAAAGCTAATCAGTGTGAGAGGTAGGCCTTGCGATTAATCAGTACATACTAATTTACGAGATGAGAGGACAAGACATAAATGTCACTTTACACCGATTATTTTATAACTTTGTATTTAACATCATAAACAAGTTGTTTATTTTATATGACAATCATTTATCCAAATATGTTAAGTAATTTTAAAGATATTGGTTGACATAGGTCCATTCAAATTCTGAAATAGTTAAAATATCAGATTTAAATTGAGAGTGCCTACTGAAGGCCGGGTATTGGATCGCAGTGCATTACAATGCAAAGAGAGGATACAAATATTGTCATCGCTGCTAGAAGGTGGTCACTGGTGGTCCAGTGAGCGCATGGAAGAGTACTGTATTGCTTATATGTTCACTGACAAATCTGTATAGCGATAGTCATCTCTGTGTGCATAATAATAGTAGACTTCGAAGAAGCTAAACAGAACATGGGGTGCGAACAATGCCCCAGTTCATGCTCCCTTCAGTACAGTTTGGAAGAGGTGATGTAATGGTATGAGCAGGCATTTCATCGGGAGGACAACCGCTCTACATATTGGTGTGGATAACCTTTGATCAGTCCGTTATACACAAGAAATTATTGAGGAATAAGTCCCTCGAACCAGGGCTCTCAATGACAGGAACTTCGATTCCTTTATGACACCGCTCGACCTCTTAGAGTAAGAGTTGTTTATCAAATTTTATAAAACCCGAGAATTCCTCATCTGCTCCTCCCCCATTGTATCCGGACTTCAATTTTATTGATCATATGCGGGATGCGTTGCAGAGAAA
Source organism: Arma custos (assembly GCA_037127475.1). NCBI lineage: Eukaryota > Metazoa > Arthropoda > Insecta > Hemiptera > Pentatomidae > Arma > Arma custos. The sequence continues at coordinate 68,807,851 of CM073761.1, read as the reverse complement.
GCTTTCCAATCAACATCCGCAGGTAATACAACAGAGTGCAGCATTGCAACATCTATTATTATTATTTATGTGTGACCCTTATTACTATGCACTTCGGCCTAAAAAGGCCCATTGTGCTTGAGCCCTAAAAATCCCTAACATAGGTCTAGACTTCTGAGAAATTTTAAATAGTCTTTAAACCTCAGTTCTTGAAGTTCCTTGTATCCACCGGGGCCAAGGTCAAATGTCCTCTTTCGACTTAGTGCAATACATTCAAAGAGGACGTGCCAGGGGGTTTCATCCTCCTCTTTGCACCATCTGCACCTAGGATCTTGTTCAATGCCCAGACGATGCATGTGTTTCCTGAGTTTACAGTGCCCAGTGATGGTTTCAACCATACTCTTGAGATCGGTTCTCGACGAGTGAGCAGCTTCTTTCTTGATTTTATCAGAAAGATTATCATTGGGATCCTTTATGAAAAGTTTTGTATGCCTTATCTTGGCTCTATCCCAACGTGTTTTTATCTTCCTCTTGGCTAGTCTATTAACTGTATCCTTAGCCAGGGGAAGGGGGACCCCGCACCATGGTTCTGGTCCAATAGGAGCAATAACTGCTCCTTTCTTAGCCAATTTGTCGGCCCTTTCATTTCCTGGAATATTACTGTGCCCAGGGATCCAAAATATGTTAACTCTGTTATGTACAGCTAGTTCATCTAGTCTTAGACAGCATTCCTCCACTAGTCTGGAGTTTGTTACTGCATTTTGTAATGCATTGCATGCTGCCTGACTGTCAGTGAGAAAGTTAATTACCTTATTCTTGTGGTCCTTCATAGCGAAGGCACCTGCAAGTATTGCCCATATTTCCGCTTGGAATACAGTGGGTGTCGTGCCCAGAGCTAAGTAATGACCCATGCCCTGACAAACCCTAAACCAGAATCCCGAACCGGCACCAAACTCCCCTTTGGATCCATCCGTATACACATTTAGACCATTGGGTGGATTAAAGCAATCATTCTTGCTTTTGCAAATCGCCTGTATATTAACGTGAAATCTTTTGTCGAAGTTATATTTGTTCAGCATTGAATCAGAATGCTTTTTTAGATCTGCATTTTGCTCGATTATATCAAAGACACTTCTGTGTCCAAAATCGTTAGTGGGTTTTTTGACCCCTCCTATTTTTACTAGCCTGTAGGCTGTCTTCAATGCCTCTGATTCAATTAGAATGTCAAGAGGAGTTAAATCAAGTATAGTTTCCAGTGAAGCGGTAGGGGTGGTTCTCATGGCCGCAGTGATCATGATGCACCCCAGCCGCTGCACCTTCTCCAACCTTGATCTATTCTGTTGGATACCAGCTTTGTGCCACCAGGCTACTGAGCCATAGGTTAGCACAGGTCTAACTATTGCTGTGTACATCCAACGAGCCATCTTGGGGCTAATTCCCCACTTGTTGCCACAGAGGCTCTTACAAGTCCACAGAATTCTTGTGGCTTTCTTGGTAACATAGTCAATATGTTCATTCCAGTTTAATTTACTGTCCATAATAACACCGAGGTATTTAACCTTCTTGCTGAATTGAATACTCATCCCTTTCATCCTAGGGGGGTTGAGTTCCCTCAATATCCTTTTATTGGTAAAAGGTACAATTACCGTTTTATTAGGATTGATGTTCAATCCTACTCTCGTGCACCATCTCACCACCATTCTTAGTGCCATTGTCATCAACTCTGAAATAGTTTGTTGGTCAAAGCCCTTGATGATAATTGCTATGTCATCTGCATAGCCTATCGCTTGGAAACCCACCTCATTTAGGAGGTGTAGTAGTTCGTCCAATACCAGGTTCCATAGGAGTGGGGAAAGGACACCTCCTTGGGGGCAGCCTGCGGCTGCTTTAACCTTTAGGTGATAATTGCCCATATTGGCTTGAATGACCCTATTCTTTAGCATGGCAATAACCCAATTTGCAATGTTTGGTCTAGTGCCGTGCCTTAGTAGGGCATTAGTTAATATATGAGTAGGGGTATTATCAAATGCCCCCTCTATATCTAGAAATGCTCCGAGCGCGATTAGTTTCCACTGCAGAGCATCTTCTATTTGGTCCACCACTGCATGCAGCGCAGTGTCGCAAGATTTGCCCTCTCTGTATGCATGTTGATGCAACATTACTAATCCATCACTGAGATGTTTGTCCCTGATATATCTATCAAGAATTTTCTCCATTGTCTTCAGCAAGAATGAGGAAAGACAAATGGGGCGATATGATTTGGGTTCATCATATGTTTCTTTCCCTGGTTTGGGAATAAATGTGACCCTAACTTCTCTCCAAGCTGTTGGGATAAAATTATAGGCCAAGCAGCCCTGGAATAGAGTGGAGAGCCTGCCTAAGATGATTTCAAGACCCTCTTTTAGGATGGCAGGATAAATTCCGTCAAAGCCTGGTGTTTTGTACGGCTTGAGGTTTTTAACTGCCCATTTTATGGCGCTGGTATTGAAGATTTCACGGACTGATGTCCAGTCCGGTTTGCACCTATCCTCAGGGAGGTAGTAGACCTTCGTATCCGAGGTTGTAATCTTGCTCCCCGGGAAGTGCGATTCCAGCATAGCAGTTATGGATTCTGTAATGTTCATGGGATCTCCATTTGGTTTCTTTAGGGAGCCCACGGTATTACAGTAGTTGCTCTTAGAGAGTACTTTATTCATGCGGGCGCATGTATTCGTATTATTAATTTCCTCACAGAACTGTCTCCATGAGTTCCGTTTGGCTTTCCTAATGAGGTTATGATATTCAGTTAGAGCGTGTCTGTATTCGATCCATTCACCAGTCCTTTTTGCTTTATTGAAAGGTATTCTGGTTCTAGATCTTGACTTCTCTAACTGCATATTCCACCAGGGTGCATTGCAGTTTGACCCTTTAGTGGTTGTTCTACAGTTATCCTTGAATGCAGTGATAAGTGCCTTAGTCAGTAGTTCATTTAAGAACTCCAGCTGGTAGGTATTAGAAGCCAAACGGGGACATTCTTTAATTAAGTCTTTAAGATTTGTCCTAAAGCCTTCCCAATTTGTATTTCTGGGATTTCTATAGGTTTCAGGCTTTGAGATTGTGACCTCAAGTTCCCACCTAATATATTTATGATCAGAACTGGAAAAGTCTTTAGAGACATGCCAGTTTGTAATATTTATCATTCTAGTTGATTTAAAGCTCAGAGTGAGGTCTATGACCTCCTGTCTGTTAGAAATTTCAAAGGTTGGTGTGTTACCTTTGTTAACTATGTCTAGATTATTAACTAGCAAATATTCCAAAAGGGACTCACCTCTACGGTTGGTATTACTGCTGCCCCAGATGTTATGATGGGCATTGGCGTCCGCCCCAATAATTCCCATCGTTTCCTGTCTTTTGAGATAGTTAACTATACTCTCAAGGCAGGTCGTTGGGACTTGTTCCTCAAATGGGAGGTACACTGAGGCCAGGATGACTTCCTGGCCCCCTAAATTGATCATTACTGCTACAGAATCTCTGGAACATAATGACCACATTGGAAAACAATTTAATTCTATTTTTGCAAGGATGCAGGCTCTGGGCCTTGGGCAGTTTGCTTGGATAAGTCTATATCCCTTCAGGCCCAGTCCTGCAATCCTGCTATTTTTGTTAATCCACGGCTCTTGTATAAGTATAATATCAATGCCATGACTTACCACATATTGCTGCAGAGTTCCACTGGCTGCCCTGCAGTGATGGAGATTTATCTGCAGCAGCTTGATCATAGTGATGAGGGGGGATCACCCCCGGGATGTGGTGGAGTTTCCTCCTTTCTACTGCCCGGGGACGGTTTGCGGCATACGGGCCCGGCCGCGCCCGCGGCCTGACGCCCCACCCCGCAATCCCTCCTGCCTCCGTGCTCCGTTCGCTGCCGCCTGGTACCAAGCTTAGCAGTGACAGATGCACTTTGGCCCTAAGTGGATCCGGGTACGGTGACGCCAGCCGCCGACACAGCCGCTCCCTCGCCACCCGTTGTTTTTCCCGCCTCTTCACCAGTCTTCATATCATCCACAGCTGCTTCCGGTGTGGGTGCGTCTTTTCCTGGAAAAAAATTTACCTGTAGGTTGTGGAACCCGTGGTAGATTCTTCCATTCTTCTCCTCAATGACTTTAGCCACAGATTCAGGAATGGATGCCACAAAGTACATCCCATGTTTATGGGTCTTGTTACCAAGAATCTTCCATCTTTCAGTCTGCAGGCCGGTATTCTGTACCTGCAGATTCTGTAGGCATTCCTTAATACCTTTCACTGGGTTTGGTATGAAGGTGCCTATCTTCCTGAAACCCTCAAGTTCTTTGGGGTCGCAGGTTTTCAGCGGTGCTCCCTCCCATGGGGAGAGCTCTGCAATGTTGCTAACGAACCACTCCCTGGTGGACTCGTCCTTGCAGTTCACCACGAGTGCTCCGTCTCTCAGGGAGTAGCCGTTGAATCCAACGGGGGTTTGTTCAACCTTCCTCTCCCTCATTCTTTTCAGGAGCTTGAGCATAAGGCCCTGAAAATCTTCATCCTTCAGTTTCTGATGAGGGTAATCTGTGTGGGCAACTGCAACCTTGATGCTTGCTCCACTGTAATCCATTTTTGGTTTCTTCACCGTTTTGTAAGGTGAAGGAGTCTCCTGCTTCTCCCTACCTCTCTTCCTCTCATCCTTGGATGTTGAGGGTTGAGTTTCGGTGGGAGTCGCCTTTTTCTTTTGCCGTAGAAAGTTCTTCCTCTGGCTATGCGTCATATTCTTCCAGACTTCGTCTGAAAGTCTGTTTGTATTGATCTCAGAGGTGGTTGCCAGCTGCTGTGCAGGTGGTTCCCTTTCCTCTGCGAGGTCTGAGACCTCTTGTTCTAGGTTTGCCATCAGTTCAGAGACCGATTGGCTAATTACTGACGAGTCAGTCGATTTGGACTCCATGGAGTCCTCATTTATTTTTGTGTTTATATAATTTGGGTTCATTTTGTTCCCACGAGTAACAAAGGTAATAAAAGGTCACCTATAGCAGAGCCTTGTTACTATAAGAAGGCATTTATTGAAACCGGAGGTCGCCCAGGTGTCCGGAGTTCGCATAGTAGGACTGAATCACCCTCAGCCATTCATCCAATAGCCTATGCAGTTCCGCCTGGATTGGGGGATGTTTATCGACTTCCCAGTCTAGTTCCGATGGGTTTCGTCAGTGAGGAGGAACTCCCCACTGTGCAGGGGTACCACGTGCAGGACGAGGCTCTTCACCTCGCATGGGTTGTGGTACTAATAAAAATTTCTCAGAAGCCAAGACCAATCGGACTGAGAGATGCCTATCTCCCTGGGTGCTTTGTGGCTACCCTTCACCCCCTTGCAACATCTAAGGAGTAAAATTCCACAAGAGTCTAGTGACAACATTATTAAAAATATGCAACTATAAACTTTTATTTTGGCAATTTTCAAAGTCCCTTAATTCAATTTTTCTGCAGTAAAAAAACAAAAAATAAATAAATTTTAAGAAAAATAAATGCCAGGCAAAGTAAACACACACAAACAAAATAACAATTTCCCTATTCATTGTTGTGAATTTACTTATCAAATTAGTACCAAGGCAACACTAATGTCAAGAATTGCTGTATTCGACTATTCCTAAGTAAAAAAAATGTTAGTAGTGGGGGATAAGAGTTATGATAGACACTTATATGAAGACACATTCTTCACGAGGACAAGATTTTTTTGAGTTTGTCTGATTTTTTTTTTTGATTTTTTGACTTTTATGCTTGAATGAAAAACAATTAAAAAAAATTTTTTGTTTTTTAATTAAAGATGCCCGGCTTTCCAATCCATTACATGAACTACCAGAGCATACTATATCATCCACGTTATATAACGTATACAATAGTAGACTTTCACGAGATTTGGTTAATGGTAATACAAATAAACCAATAAATTACCTAATGTTATGAGCTACAAGATAAGAAACCGATACGGGTTCACCTCAACAAAGACAAAGCTTAAGGAATTTCACTTGTGACAAGTGTTGCTCATCAAAGTGGTTTTACTTTCGTCGACAACAGGTTTCCAACCGGATCCATTTGTGTCACCAGTCTTTTCCATAACGCTTTTGGAGAGATAGTTCCTCTCATCTGTTCCTATTACGGGTAATGGTTAATTGTTAGAGCTTGGAACTGTTACAAAAGTTTTAATTGTACTGGGTGGTTTTAAATAGTAATGCGCAGTTTATATGAGAAATCCCTATCGGAGATTGGTAGAATATTACTTGTAAAATAAGCACTAAGCCCTCTATATTTTTAGTATAAATGATATTATCTTGATTTATTTCTTTAATAGTTTTTATTCAACTGGATTTGTATCGTTTAAAATTATCAAAATTCAACACAGATTGTAATAATATATTTAACTTTAATTTAACATCAGTTTTTTAAAAAACATTAAAGAACTCAGCTAAGACTGAAGTGAATACGTCTAAGAAATTATATTGTAACCAATATGAATGTTACGTAAGAAAGCCACGAATTAGGCGTAACATCCTGTAAATTAAAAATGCTGACTTTTAACTAATTCCTCCACTTTTTTACTAACTTACTTCATAAGAATCGCTCGTGTTATAAGAAAAAACACAAAACCAAATAAATAAAGATGAATTACAAAACGAATTTACCATCTGCCTCAGATTTTTTGCCCTTCATTGAACCACCTTCTTTTTATTTATTCATTTATTAAATTTTATTATTTATTTTTTAGGAAGAGAGGTAAGAAGGAGGTTCTATTACCTATTGCCCTTTATCTTGTTATATTAATATTAGTCTTGATATATTATATTAATATTAAAATATTGATATATTTTAATTTTATTTTATAATTCTTTATATACATTTCAAAATATAGTTAATATATTAAACCTTAAGACAATTTGTTGAACGCTCTTTTCCAAAGCTGATAACTATTATAATAACTATTTTCAAAACAATACAAAAATCACTTCTGAAAAAAAGGAAAAGTAATATTGATGGCCTAGCAGAAAAAGATGGATGAAGTCGAATTTTATCTGTCTTGTTATGTTATCATTTCGTATGCCTTTTTCTTCATTACTAATTCTTCATAGCAAAGTTTTCATTGTTGTATGAAATTGTGCTGCATTGAATTAACTGAGTTTTTATTTGTGGGTAGTTGTCTTCCGCGACGAAATGACGAAATTGGAACAGGGAAGATTAAGGGTAATAGTACCTCTCCTGTATCCATCGTTTACATAGAACCACAAAATAGAAACCAAATGAAAACAAGGAGTGTAGTTTATACAAATTATACAAGACATAACTTTCATTTCTTCGACGTGCATAAAATACTCTCTCAGACATCGTTAATCCAAATGCTTCACTTGGTCGGTAAGGCCTATTTACCGATATCATGATATCAATTAAGAAAAAATATTTTGAGGTTCAGAACTATAATGTAAACATTATAATAATAATAATAAGGCTTCGTGAACCTGAACGCTCGATGAAGATTCCACCAATCTCTACCAACATACGGGTCACAATCCAAAACCAAATCCTCTTGTCCAAAACCAAATCCTCTTGTCCAAAACCAAATCACAAATCCAAATGCTCTTAGTGCAATCCTCTCACCAACGCCTCGGTGTACTCCTCAGACTCAGACTAAAAATTATAAGATTAAATTGAATTGAAGTGAACTATAATTGCTAAAAAAAATATATAAAAAAAAAAAACAAGAACCGGGACAAGTACAAGGAGAGGGAACTCCAAGAAAAATATAGATGATATTTGTTGCACATCAGAATTGTTTTATTAAATAAAAACAATATGGACAGGTAAAAATATTTATTACAAAAATACCGTGTGTGGTATTTTACACGACTCTCCTTATCGGCTTAGGGAAGAATTAGATTTTCTTTTAAAGCAAATCGGTGAGATGTAACATTTTCCACTTATCAAATAAAGCTGAAGGGGTTCCCAAGGAACATCTGCGGAATACTTGATGAAGTATATCTGTCAAGCTAAGCATACAAATTAGCGAATAATTTTTTTTAATAAAATAATTTTTTTTAATAAAATATTTTTTTTTTTGCCTTGGTATGCTGATTTCAAATCAATGTTCGTTCTTTTTGTATCTTTATAAATGGTCAGGTTATAAGCGTATAAAAAATACCCGCCAAAGCTGTCATATAGAAACGAAATGGCGGTTGGTTATTTTTTTATTTCTTTGATTTGATAATTTTGTGGTGGTGTTATTTAGTTAATTCTTCTAGTTTGCTTGTTAATTTTAACGTCAATTTATGCTAATATGGCTAATCGGACGATGCTACAGTGGGAAGCCTAAACTTTGCCTAGCCGAGTTTAAATAAACAGGGATTTTCAACAAGTAACTGACATCGCACATTCCCAGAACCCCTATTTTACTTCTCTTCTGAAGAACGGAAACCAAGGATTTCTTACACTATTTAAAAATCCTGGGGGCAGCAAAACCTAGACCTTGGGCAAAGGAGGTTGTTATGCTAACTATTTCACCACTGGCGACCCATTAACTCTTCTTGAACTAATACAAAGGTTCATCACTTCTGTAGTAATAAACCAAAAACTTATTAAAATAATTATTTTATTTTCACAATTCTAACGTTCTTGGCGGTTAATAGGCGCCATATTGTAGTTTTAGTATATTAGTATTGTACGTGATCATAATCAGAAAGTTGCTAAGTCGATATGGTTACGATATGCATTACCTGAGTGCCAACGATTGTTATAGTTACATGGTCGCAGTATGCTGGTGGGTTAATGAGGAAAGTATAACGTGTTCAAACAATGTGTGGTAATGGCTCCCAGAACCAGGTTGCAATCTTGAGTTTACTATGAACTACCGTTTGCTAGCGGGTAACATCGTTACAGTGTAACTATTATATCACACTACCCTGCCTGTAAGAAATGTACCTTAATTAGTGCAAGTTGGATTATAATACAATTCACAATCACGTCATAAAATGGATTGCAGATATTAGAAGTGAATAGTTCGGAGTTGTAATGAGAGTATTTAAAAGTCTTATCCGAGTTGAACCAATATTGAACCTTGGAAGTTGTTTTCTGTTAGTTGTATCAGTTCCGCAGGTTGTCGCTTCGAGTTGAACCTCAACATTTTTAATTTTTCATTCGTTTCCTTTTCATTATTTTCCAAAAATACAAATGATCGCGAGCTTTGGCATGGAAAAATAATTTAATTATGGGAAATGTCTATATTTTGGAAATTATTTCATCAAGATATAAACGTTACATTTAGCATGTCGAAGTATAGATGATATATGCTTGTTGAAACGTTCATTTTTTTATGAAATATAAATTTCCCATAATTACATTCTCTTTTCCATACTCAAGATTATTTATTTTTTTGGGAATAATATCTAGATTTTCATAATGACTAAAACATTGAACATTGTTCTGGTTTGGCACCATCCCATGCTACGCTCATATGAACAAGTATTGAATAATTTTTAGTATTCTACATGTTATGCATACCCTTTCTCTTTCCTGCAAGTCAGTCTAAGCGTCATTTCCGGATGTAGGACAGATCTCAGTGAAATGTGGAAGTATCAAGAACTAACAATAAAAAAATAAGTCCGAATTGAAATTGATTCATTGATTGAACAGATTCATGAATGTGTAACTTTAATGACTATCATGATATTTCTAGGCTCGAAGCTAGAAATGTATTTTGTAAAAAAACTACTTATATAAATTGGAATACTTTTTTTTACCAGTTCCTGGAGAATGTATATAATAATAATGATAACAACCTTTATTTGCTCATAAAATATAATAAACATATACAAAAACTTTCAATTTTTTTTCTACACCTATTCACGTATGAAAAAATCAATCTTTAGTTGAGGTTTTAAGTTCGATTGTTTCTACTTACCACTCTTGCAACCACACTAAATAATGTATCTGTCCCATCCGTTTCCACTCTTTTCTGTCCAATGCTACTCTCTTCCAGGCTGTTCCTCCGCAGCTCTTCTTCATCTCCGTGTCCCAGTGTGTCGTCCTATCTTCTTTGCGTGCTCTCTTGGATACCAATCCATAAGCTGCCTAGTCCATGTTACAGCATTCCTTCTGATGACATGCCCGGTCCAGGTCCACTTCCTTAAATGGACTTTTTCCATAATATCTAGGAGGTCAGTCCTTGATCTAATCCACTTATTTGGTTTTCGATCTTTTCTAGATATTCCGAGGAGGTATCGCTCCATACCTCTGACGGTTACACTCAACTTGGCGGAGGCCGAGAGATGTGCCAGCGTAGAGGGAGCCTGGTGTGAGAGAAAAACGCTGAGGATGGCAGCCGCGAAGACACAGGCCGTTCTCTTGAGAGGAAGAACGGATAGGGTGAGCCCTATCAGTTTCAACATACAACAACAGAGAATCAGGACAAGTGAGGTGGTCACTTACCTTGGAATCAGGATAGGAAGGAAATAAGACGTGGCCCCTCACTTGGACCACATGGCGACGAGGGTGAGCCGGACGATGAACGGCCTGAGTCGAATTCGCGGCGACTTTTGGGGCCTCTGGTAGACAGCCAGTATGACAATCTACAAAGGAGTCACCCTGGGTATCCTGAGGTACGCGTCTCACTTCAGGACCAGAAATCTTACACAGCGGCAAAGAAGAAAGCTGGCAACGGCACAGAGAACAGCTCCGCTACGAGTGACCAGAACGTACAGGACAACATCTCACGATGCGGTGCAGATCCTGGCGGGAGGTATGCCTATAGATCTCCTGCTGGAGGAAGATGTTACTAAGTATAACGTGAAGAGAAGTGGCTTGGCAGCTCTACCAGAACGAATGCAACTGAGGATTCAGACAAATCCGAGGAAATGGAAGGAGGAGCTCAGGAAGGACTCACTGGCGGCATGGAACCAGCGGTGGGTGACAAGCGAGAAAAGAAGTACATTGAGGAAGTACTTCCCCACCGTTGACGCAGGAATAGAAGCCAAATGGGTCCTCCCTGACTACTGGATGTCACAGATCCTCACGGGGGATGGGGGCTTCCGATGGAAGCTAAGCATGGGTACGACCTGGACCCCAACTGCCCCAGCTGTGGATTTCCGGAAACTGCAGAGCATATAGTAGCATCATGCACCGCATATGACACCCTGCGTGCGAGGTTGTCCAGGAAAACAGGAATATATAGAATAACAGAGGACGTATTCCCGGAGCTTGTGAAGTATGAGAACTACATAAGCTTCAGGGAATTCATATATGGATGGAAGAAGGCTGTAGGTCCGGCCCACTTCATGATAACCAGGAGAGGACCGGCACCAGGAAGACCACCGGACTAACCTTTGGAGGACTCCGATAAAAAAGAAGACGAAGACTAAGGTTAATAACCGAAGGAAGAAGACGAGAGCTAAGGATAAGGTGTAGCCCTAAGGTGCACAACCGTGCATCGGGCTACACCATAGTTCCAGAAATTTAAAAAAAATTTAAATAAACGAAAAAAAACAGACTAAAATCCCAAAAATAGTACTTCCAGTGGCGAACCCCCACTGGAGGTAAAACCCTGTATGCCTCACAGGCAGGGAAGGGAGGTTAAAAAACAAACTCAACTTGTGGCTAGTCTTCTTGTCTATTATCCATGTTTAGCAACCGTAAGTCATGACAGGAAGTACAGTGCTCGTCCAGAGTTTCCTCTTGACTTCCAAGCTCACAGAAGAACTATATATATCCTTAAACTTGAAGAGTGCGCAGCATCTTTTAGTACATCGCCTGTTTATTTCTTCTATTTGCCCTTTAATAGGAATAAGATGCCCGAGGTATAGAAATGATACTTCTTTATCTATAAGATGCTCCATTCTCCAAGAGTTTTTATTCGGAGAATTTATATATTTATTATAAATATATATTTGTTTTATATTATAGTTATTTCCTCTAAGTTCAGTTTACTCCAGAGTATTATGTCAGCAGATATAAAACTGACGTTTATGATAGTAGTTATATTTAGGGGTTTGTGCAAATGTGCACTAGGTCAATCTCACACTAGGGCGAGGGGAAAGGCGAGGGGGGGGGGGCGTCCTTGAGGTGTTGGAGCTGTGAGCCTGCCCCATTTGGCAACCTCGCGATGACTCATGCTCTGACGGATCTGTCATCACAAGGTATGACCATATATGGGTATGGAAATATAGAGAAACGAGTATGCAACTATGCGAATGTGACTAGCAGACAAGGGTGATTATTACCGTTTATATTGCATCCGTAAGACAATCTCACTTTTCTTTCTTTTGTCCTGTCGTTTGATATAGTTCAATGTCAACCTTATCAGCCATGAGCGCCCCCGCGATGACGTCACAAGGTCGTTTTTACGCCCGTACTACAGTTGCCTATCATCCGGGAGATAAAAGCAAAACTAGCTAAGCAAGGCATAGAAGGAGGTGTCTACGCGAACACTCTTGCTCTGACGTCACAAGGTCAATAGGTGTTGTTGATGAGATTGATAGCGAAGTTTGCCAATAAATGTCACATACCAAATTCCTATGTTGCTGTCTCTATTACAAAACAGACGTACCAAGAAGGTGGATGCTGATGAGTGAGTAAGATGTAAATATGTACTTTGTTTATATTCTACGAGGAGTAGAAACAGAGTAATTAAAATAGAACAGGTTTTTCATTGTTTTTCAATGTTTAACCAAAGTCCGCAAACCTTAAGATGAAATCTCCATCGACATGTTACAACAGGAATGAAACAGTGAAGCTTTGTTCTAGTATTGAAGAAATTAACGACTCTCTGGACTTGCTAGCCAAGATGGTTGACATTTACAAGAAAGAAAAAGAAAATCACCTCACACAACCTGTGGAATGTGTACCGTTATAGTTCAATATTAATACTAATTCTCTGTTTAACAATTTAAATGAACTCAACAATATGTAATAATAACCATGTAACTTGTAATTTGAACTAAATTCAATAAATACTTTTTACATTTTATATCTGTGAATTTTATTTAATGAGCCTTTCCCTAAATTAAAAAGAAGGAGAAAACAAAAAACAACATGTGAATTTCATTTAATGAGCCATTCCCTAAATAAAAAGAAGGAGGAAAAAAAACACAACAAGATGTAAAATATGTATAGTTTATTTAAAACAAAGATTGACACAAATTTCAAGCATAATAATATAATTAATAGTTAATATATACATTGAGTAGCAAAGTCTTCGTTTCTGGATAAATTCCTCGTCCTCTTGCCACCCATTTCTTCAGGTAAATTGTTCCAAATGTAGTCTAATGCGTAGTCAATAAGGTACAAAAGCAAAGACCGAGGTAAAATACTCAATTCTTCAGTGGTCAGTGGCTTCAATGCCTTCCTCTCCTAAACGTTGTATAACTGACTCCATCCTGATACCACATGTTTCCCAGTAGTTTCAAAAGTACTCTTCTTCCTTAAACCATAAAAATTCAGGACTATTCGTTTTATGGCACTTGAGTGGATTGATGAGCGATTGTTTTTCATATAACAGTCCACAATATACACCTTTGACCGTATCTTTTACTCCTCTTACTAATCCGGCGAATTATGAGGAGGAGAGATAATATTTACAAATGTATGAAGAATTGTGAATTTTACCTCGCTCGTTGCTTTTGTACGTTTTGGACTGTACATTGGATTATATCTGGGATAACTTACCTGAGGAATGGCAAAATGATTAGGTATTTATTCAGAAACGAAGACTTTCCTACATTGATGAAGACTCTACTTATAATTAATTGTACTATATGTATTTTTGAAATTTGTTTTGTTATTTTTACATTATTTTATTGTTAAAAATAAAACAATGCATATTTAAAAAAAAATATTATTCCTTTTTTTATTATTCCTTTTTTTATTTTATTTTAATTATAGAGATGGTGTTGGGATAAAAGTAAATGCAACGAAATATAGAAAACAATTATATATTTTTACATATCAGTACAATAACAACTGTTTTTTTAATTATTATTACATATATCATTGAGTTCTTTAAGATTATAAAAGAGGGTATTAGTATTGATGCCGAAATCAATCGAAACACAATCCACAGGTCCGATGAGTTGACATTCTTCCTTTTTCTTATAGAGTTCATCCATCTTGGTTATCATGTCCAGAGAGTCGTTGATTTCCTTAATGTCTCTACAGAGCTTTGTCACATCATTTTTGTTAAAACATGCCGAAGGTGTATTCAGCTGAAGGGTTGATGGACTCTGATTTAACATTGCGAAACAAAGAACAACCTGTTCTATTTTCATTACTCTGTTCCTCCCTCTCTTGGAAAATATGCCATATACATTTTTACATCCTATTCGGTCTTCAACCTCCACTTTCTTGGGCCTCCTTTGCAAATGAGACAACATCCTTGGAACTTGGTCGAAAATAAATTTCCATTTTTTTGTTTCCATATACACTGTATTTTTCTTATCGATGACAGCGACAGTGGGGACAAAATCACATCTCTCGGACATAGTTTGCTATTAGTGATAGGGTAATCAGTCACTAGTTCCAATCGTCGTGGTCCCTCCATCTTGCAAGGCTTCAACGTTGAGACTAAAAGATTCAACAGAGCGGTGGGGATAGATGGAGTTTTTCTATTCTTTTTATTAATTGATTTATTTCGTTTCTTTATTCTTTCATATAAAACTATTTGGTTTTTTAAATGAGAAAGTTGTTGAACGTTGAAACGTTTTAACCTCTTACGAATGCTAGCAGCATCCACAGCTGTTTTCCTGTTCTTTTTTATTATCAACTTCATCTATTAATATATATAATATATAACATATATATTATTAATGGTAGCTTCTCTAGTTGTTCCAAGTACTCGATAAACGGACAATATTTAGACCGTTTCTTGTGATCTACAAAAGGGTCATCATGTACCATCCATACGTGTAATATTACTCCACAAAAAAGACACATTGTTCGATCTGATTTTTTCAAATAATAAAATCCTGCTGATGCAAGCCTAACGGCACTCACTGGTGAAGGCTATCCAACAAATGTAGATAGACGATTATCCTCATACCTCAGGCTCCAACCTGTTCACTTCCCCATCTTGAACAATTTGAAAGAACGAGAGTGGTGTCCTGATGACATGATTAAAAGGACATAGACCTGCTCTGACGGAACTGACGTCACAAGGTCATTTTTACGCACTAGCGCCTTATCATCCGTGAGATAAAGTATGAAGTTATGCTTAGCACAGCATGATAACGCTGAAGATGCCCCCGCGATGACTCTGACGTCACAAGGTCATTTTTACGATCTATAGCTCAAATATAAACAAAGATGGCCCCGCGATGACTCTGACGTCACAAGGTCAATGCCTCCGTCACAAGGTCATTTTTACGATCTACAACTCAAATATAAACAAAGATGGCCCCGGAATGACTCTGACAAGGTCAATGCCTAAGTAGTAGGGGTGTCCTACTACTGCTCAAATGTAAACAAACAGATCAAATGTAAACAATGATGAGAAAACCAGCGAACACTCTGACGTCAGACAAGGTCATTGTTACAATCTACAGCTCAAATATAAACAAAAATGGCCCCGGAATGACTCTGACGAGGTCAATGCCCAAGTAGTAGGGGTGTCCTCAAATGTAAAAAAAAACCTCAAATGTAAACAATGACGAGAACACCAGCAAACACTCTGACGTCAAAAGGTCAATGCCCACGTCACAAGGTCAAGGTCCCCGTCACAAGGTCACCTACACCTCTACTACTGCTCAAATGTAAACAAATCCATCAAATGTAAATAATGCGATGTTGCCAAATCTACAACATTCATTGCTACGTTGCCAAATGGGGCAGGCTCACAGCTCCAACACCTCAAGGACGCCCCCCTCACCTTCCCCTCGCCCTAGTGTGAGATTGACCTAGTGCACATTTGCACAAACCCCTAAATATAACTACTTATGAGCGGAAGAAAGAAGAAAATAACTTTAGTAGAATGTAATAAATTATGCTAAAATATACTCATTATCAAAATTTTAATTTCAATCTTACTTCAGCATCCGGATTAATTTATCATGTAATATATTCCTTACAAGACAAGGTTAGCGTTTCAAAAAGAACTAGAAATACCATCTTTGGAACAGTGATTTAAATGAGTCAGCGAAGAAGTTTAAATTGTTCTTTCGCTCAGTTACTTCTCGGTTGGACTATCTCGGTCAAGAGAACGGTGGGTGGAAAATGATTTAAACAATTCTGATTCTTATCAACAGATAAGTTAAATAGATAACTTCATCTTCCATTTTAGCACTTTAATGCGGTTCTCATATCTCACACCGGGAAGGCCGCCGGACCAACCGTAGGAGGACTCCGATGAATGAGGGAAGAAGGCAAGGATAAGGTGTAGCCCTAAGGTGCACAACCGTGCACCGGAGTACATAGTTCCAGTTGATTATACAAATAAAGAAACAAAACAGAAAAAAAAAATCCCGGATAATGGTGAACCCCAACTGGAGAACCTGTATACCTCACAGTTGACTCCTGATTGGAAGGGGGTTAAAAAAAAAAAATAGGTTCTCATATCTCAAAGCATTTATTAATGCTCAACTTGATATCTTATCTCGATGTTTGTTTATTTATTTTTCTCGGCTGGCAATACAATGGTATTTTAACAAAAAAATTGAAATAGATTATATATATATATATATATATATATATATATATATATATATATATATATGTTTTTTAATTTACGCTTCACTGAATGCAGTAGCAGTATTGCGACCATCTAATGCAATCAGTAAAGCCCTATGAAACCACTGGACATTCCGCCATTGTCCATTCTCCTCTATAGGGCCAAATATCTTTCTTAGTCTCTTAGCTTCCCACCACCTTTTTAATTTTTTTTTTTTTGTTTCCTCCTGGTCTTCCATCGAATATTTTCTTCAGGTGTCAGCTCGGCTTCATACTCTCCTCAAGCTCAAGCCATCTCAGCGTTCTCGTTCTTGCAGGATCTGACCTGATGACCCTCCTCCTCACTTCTCCGTCCGTCGCCTTCTCTTTCCACCCTTAAACTAACATGTCTTATATAATATAGTCTTCCTTATTCGCCATTGTCTATTCTCCTGTAATGGGTCAAATGTCTTTCTTAGTATCTTCGATTTCCATCTGCCGATCTCGCTCTCTGCTTGGTGCGTGAGTGCCTTTCCCAATGTTCACGATCATTTCCTTGTCTTTCACTCCTCAGTTTTTTTTCTCTAATATTTAGCTATATTCTATCATAGTGTTTAACGTTTCGATGTTCAGTGTTAAATATTTAGTATTCTGTTGCCTTTGAACTCTATTACCATCATGGTGTAACCACCTTCCGCATCCAGAAATTTTATTCACAAGACCGGAATCACATTTTTCCTGCTTGTGGGTTTGTTATAAAATGACTCGGTGGGGACGGTGTAATGCTTAAACGCTATAACCTTTCATACTTCCCCAAAGGAGTTTTCACTTTAATAGGTCTGACAACAATGCTCTTATAAAGACATGTAGGCTAGGTTAATCCAGTTACTAAGAAAACTTGGCAATTGTTGTGTTCAATGATGCTAAGGAATTTAGAACAAAACGCAATATTGGTAAACAGTGTAAACGCTAGGTCATTGTAGGGAGTTTTCATTGATCTGTATCTGGGGCAATGTATGGGTCACGATTTATTTTCCTGTTATACAATGTCATGTGGGAAATAATGATTTCATAAAATTTTATCAGAGCTTCAGTATAAGGTGAAATTAAACATTTATACATTAAATATAAGTTTCTAATAACAGAAGCCAATGAAGTAAATCATGGTTTGCGATGAAGATATTGACTCCATATCGTAACGTTGAAAGAGATACTTGAAAAAATTAAGTAAAATTGTAAGAAACATTTAGAATGCAGCCCAATGTCGAAATCGAATAAAAGATCTTCAGGTTTCTAAGAAAGGACATTTATAGTTAAGCAGGGTTTAACATTCACCACATGTCTGCGAGTAATGAATTTCGTACATCATAGGAAATTCTCTCTGATGGATTTAATAACTCAACTGTAAGAATCCATAAAAAAAAAGAAAAAAATCTGTAAAAGAAAATACAAATAAATAATAATAGTATAGAGTAACAGAGAAAGATAATATCTAATAGTTAATGGACATTCTTTCTACTAGTATTGTATATACAATAACATCAGTTGCAACGGTTCATCAGCAATATAGAGATTTTTCCAATGCCAGTATTCAATTTTAGGAATGTCTCATGGTCAGTACTACAATGATAAGTAACGCGTCTCTCCCATTTCTAATTAGGAAGCGTGGAAGTGAAATTACAGCATCTGCAGTATGAATCAGATCCAATCTGTGCTCACCTTGAAGGGGATCGCCTGAGAGAATAAGGGGGCAATGAAAAAAAGGATGATTGGTGATAGCCGAAGCAGTGAAGAATAGGACTCTTTTCACGCACGTACGGCGAAAAGGAGCGCGACCGCATCTATAAGCCACCCGCTTCTACTTTTCCTTCCTCCTGGTCAGTAACAAGCGTCATCCTTCACGACGGGTAATGCTTCTTGCCAATATTATCGAAGCGGAGAGCGCAAATGCGGTTTTCACGGCGCGAATAATAATAAAGATGTGATACATTAAGTAAGATCAAATAATGCATTGCTGATATTTTTTTGATAATTTGTTAATGACCATAACGACTGTTTAAGATTATAACAAGATGATATAAAAGACTCTCCGCAGCGGTTTGGCAGTAAATGTTATCTATGTAAGGATTATTTGGCACACATCAGTTTTGTGGTGAGCGGTTGCCGATATCACTTAAAGAGTAGGTCACATCATTTTCATGTGGAATGTTTATGTATTTTTAACAATGGAGGATTATACAAGATGAACAAACCTCTAGAAGAGCTCAACATCATTGAGCAGTATATGAAACAAGAATATAAAAAAATCATATAATATTTATACTATAATATATTCGTACAAACACAAACAAATATACACACGTTAATGATAATCCATTAATTTCCAATTATGTAAATATTTTTATGTTATATAAAAATATACCATTAGTGCAATATTTATTAATCAATTTATACATGTTAAAAGTGTATGTATATTCCCATGGATATATTCTCTCTCTCCCTCTCTCTCTCTCCTTCTCTCCATATATATATATATATATATATATATATATATATATATATATATATATATATATATATATTTTATTTCTACACCTAGTCTAAAAACTTGTCAAAATATTCGTAAGTTACTTAATACATAGGTGAGCGATACAGGAAATCCTTCACTGCGCTCTGTTCTAGGCAACTAGGGACCAAAAATAAAATAAAACTTATATAACAAAAAGAAACAGAAGAGGAAATAAAATCATTTACATATTGATAAGTTATGGATGTTACATTTGTCGAGGTCTTAGGTAATCGAAAGTTGCCACACTCACGGAAAAACTAACCGAATCTAATTTTCACCTTATTTGCACATTTTTTTTTTTTTACTATTTTTATTTTTTTCAAAGAAAGCACAATCTAAAGATAGGTTTGCGGTTCGTGGTGCATGCCGATTGACGAATAGTGTAGTGTTAAAGTATTATAAAACAAAATATTCAGAATGAAAAAGACAAAGGTAATGGTTACAGAAATAAAAATGTTGATTATAACAAAAGACTTTGTTGATTTCTTCTGGTTAAGATCGTGTTGATAAATTTTTCGCCAGCGTTTCGCCAGCCATGCTGCTAACTTCATGATTCCTATCTCAGCCTGATGAAGTCAGCAGCATGGCTGGCGAAACGTTGGCGAAAAATTTATCAACACAATCTAAACCAGAAGAAATCTACGAAGTCTTTTGTAATAATAGTGGCCGTGGAAACCTAAAAGAGTATTTATGTTGATTATAATTATAACTAAGAAGATAATCAAAATATTATTCTTAAAACAGTTTTATTATTTTAATTTATGATTATGTTATAAATTTAAAGATACTTCGTTTTTAGATATTGACTTTTATTTACTGACGTTCTGATATAATTTTCTAATAACAGAACAAATTTCTAATATTTAAAATTTACAATACTCGGCATATGATAAATCACCGATAAATCACCAAAAGAGCAACGAATTAAAAAAACAAAAACAAAAAAACTGTACCTTTACAAACAACGGCTCCATGGTTCTGTAAACGGTAGAGATTGTAGGTACTGTGTCTAAGAAAAAGGTTTTGAAGTAGGTGATTTTCCTGAGATCACTCTCAACTGCCAGGTTTTATTCACGTTAAGGTACCTAGATTATAGAGGCAGGATGAGCCCCAGGAGCGTCTCGGAGATCCCAGAGGGTCCATCCATGGCTGTTAGGAAATTAAATAATTGATCTCCTACATTTGATTTGGGACCTTCAGCATTACAACTCAAAACTCTACATACTGAGTTATTCCACTCCCAAAGACGAAAGGATTGTCCTTGAAAAACATTTCATTTCTGCCGACTGCATATTCACATCTAATTATAGAAAATATCTTTTTAATCGTACAAAGTAAAATAAATTTATTTTCAAATAAAACTCAATATTTTTCAGTTTAATAGCCTATAGGGAGATTTAGAATTTCTTAATGTATCTGATTTATTTATTTTTTACTTCGTATTGACCATTTCGGATCACATTACAATTTATTTCTCTCCTATCCTGATCGAGTTTTTCTGTCTCCAATAATCCCTCATGCGTTCACTGGCACTTTTCCTTTGATCCTCTATCCAGCTTCGTCTAATCTTCTTTGGACATTCTTTATCCTGAAACCATTCGTTTTTTCACCCCCAAATTGACTTCTTTCCATTATGTGAAACTCTATAATGCTCAACTTTTCCAAATCTTTCCGTACTTCTATATTCCACTTCGTAGTAGTGATTTAATTTGTTATTAATACATTTAAAAAAATAATTAATGAAACTACTCCACTATTTAGAAAATCGAGATTTGTTATTTTTGTATTTTGTTTGCTATCCACCGGTTTCGAGCAGGAATGAGTTGAAAGATCCTGGAATACTTTCATAAAATGAAAATACCCAGTTATGTGAGAGTCCGGCGAGTTTATTAAGTATTCCATCGTTGCCGGGAAGGGAGAGTGCCTTGACCGCAGTAGATTACTACTGAAAGTGTATTTAAGTTAAGCTTTCATATACTCAATCAGCCATTGAAGTTTATAGCATCCGTAGTCTTGAATAAGTTAGCAGTGAATGTATGTTGGGGTTGTACTCCGGCGTACTCAAAAGCAGATGCCGTTACGATTGCTCAGATATAATGTAGAAAAAAAATCAAGCTGGTCACTCTGACTGGAGTTGGTTTTTTATCTGTGGCTTAAGGTCCTTTTAACTTCCACCTTGAACAGGTTGGAGTAGACTCTAATCCAATGTAGACTTTTTATACAAATCCCATTAGTTAATAGTAGTTTCAGGCCATAGGCTTTCCAACATTATTCAATACTCAATCACTGACAATTTATATATATCGCTTCTTCAAAAATATTTGAAAGTTCAATTTAATGTGAATTAAAAATTTAATAATTAAGGTATTGGTAAAGCAAAGCATTATTACATCAGCATTAATACATTATCCACATTCAAATTCAAGCTCTAATCAGTGATAATTGATAGCTCATATTCATTAGAAGTGGTAGATGAATTACTGTAAATATTCTTTACTCATATCGATATTATTTGTTTATATTGCTAAGTGCATTTACCTATTTTTTGTTATGTTTTCCCTATCAGCTTAATTCTTGCTATTTTAGATATTTTTTTCCTCGCTACCAGAACATAATTTTTAGTTTATATTAATTTTCTTGATATTATTTAAATATTATATTATTCTAGAAATGTAGCCCTTTGGTCAAGTATATATTTATTAAATTTTGAACACATCTGTTATTCTTGACGGACCTGGTCCCAGAATAGAATTACTGTTCTATTCTATTCCATTAAAATATTTTTTTTATTTTAACTTAAGTCATTATTCCCATAAACTTCAAGTTTAAATGATATGACTCAAATGTCTTGATTAAAAAAAAAAGGGTTGGAAATGGAATATCAGATATGTTGTTCCTGAATTAAAAAGCTTCAACCTACACAATTGCTATATATATATATATATATATATATATATATATATATATATATATATATATATATATATATATATATGTAATATCACAGTCGTTTTCATCATCTTATTCTCCGAACCTTTTCAAAACTTGGTTCATCAGACATTCAGTTAGTAGGGGTGTTTCTGAACCATCTACTGTTTCGGGGACAGTATTGGTTTGGAGTTTCCAAGACAGGGTGAGAATATTGTAAATTAGTATCAGTGTTTATGATCTCTTATTTTCTTTATATTGCTTAGTTGATATCTTGTTATACTTTTTTTTTTTTTTTTTTTTTTTTAATTTGTTCCCCCCATGGTAACCCCATGGAGGGACCGTTTATTAATAATAGGACATGCTCCATACTTAAGTAAGCATATTACATGTCATTACATGTGATGTTAATAATTACAGATCAATTTGGTATCATAATTACAGAATACATTTTAGTAAAATTTAACAATACAAGAAATTCAAAATTTATAGTTTGACTAAATTGATAATTTCTGAGAATAAAATTAAAATTAAACTTGTAATCCTAAATTATGTAATGAAAAATAAATAAATTTAACAAATATACAACTAAACAAAAATAAAAGGTTTTATGATATAAATGATGTAACTAAAAAAAAAAATCAATTCATGAGTTATACATTACGATTAGCGATAGTACTTAATAAAAATGTATACACATATATTTATACTCATAACAGTTACAATTAAAAATGAAAAAACAGGTATCTGGTGAATTGCCCTTCTTATGTCCTAGAGCTGATCAAAATTTATGTCTTTTATAAATGATAATAAGCCAGTTTTAAATTTAGAAAAAATTAAATGTTCTGTCTCAGGCCAAGTCCCTCGTTTGAGTATTATGTTTTTTATCAATTTAATTCTTTGTCGGTCGTATCGTGAACAGTCATATAATATGTGTCTGAAAGTATGGGTCTGTCCATCTTCATCACATGCGTCTGTTCTAATATGTCTGTTCTATAATGTTAAATCTTTTCAAATACTGTTTTGTGTTTCCATGTTCTGTTAAAAATTGTGTTAATTTGAAGTCTGAACTGTGTAATTGTTGGTAATTTTCGAGTGTTATGCGAATGTATCTGTGTAGGCTGGGTGATTTTGTCGATTAAGTCCATGAAGTGTTCCATTTTTTAATTGTTTTTTCTGTCAGCTGTTTCTTGAGGTAAGATATTGGGAACTTACTGTAAGAGGGCAAGAGCTCGCTGTTGGCTGCCTCTTTGGCTAAACGGTCTGCTCTTTCGTTGCCCTCATCCCCTGCATGTGCTTTAACCCATTCTATCATTACCCCCTTTCCTATCTCCGTCAATTTTATCAAAATTAACCTAATGTTTTCTGTTAAAGGGTGTGTATGTCAGCGTTTTTAATGGAATGAATGATGTTCTTGTTGTCAGTGTGTATTTTAATGTGCGTGTAAGTCTCTGACGGATGTTCGTATAGAAATTCTGTAGCCTTTAGAACAGCGTATTTCTCGGCTTGGTTGTTTGAGCACCAGGAGCTCAATTTGTACAGTTTTTCGATAACGAAGCCAGAATTATTTTCTCTAAACCATGCACATCCCACGTTGTCTTCATCTTTGCTTCCGTATGTGTATATGTGACTACAGTTAGTAATTGAAGTATTAGTCTGTGAGTTTATGAGTGAATAGTGAGCTGGATGTAACCAACTACAACAGTCGGTTTTGTTTTCTGCTTCATTGTAGGTCAGATTTTTTTTTTTTTTTTTAATTGATATTTACAACTGTAATAACATTACATCAAGTAAATTGGCTGTATGAACAAAGGACATGAACAAAAAAATCACTTGTGGGGAAACTATCCATTGATAGCACTCCAATGAAGTTTTATAGTAGAAGGTCTCGAGGCCATCTTCTTTTCAGACGCCTCGGAGGGTTATCAGGAATATTATAGGAAGCAAGTCGAGAGACTAGCGGATTCAAGTGTGTATGGAGCTTTTCATGGAAGGATAGGTATCTAGTTTGGGCCAAATCAGCAACATATGGGATATTAAGATCATGATGGATGAGTTTGTTTGTGACATAATAAGGAGCATTGAGGATTTTACGAAGGATTTTGGATTGTAAGGATTGGATGCGAGATGAATTGGATGGTTTAGTAGAGCCCCAAAGCTCAACTCCGTATGTCCAAATAGGTCTGATAACTGTCATGTAAATGAGTCTTTTGTAATTAATTGGTAGCTTTGAACGTTTGTCCAGGAAATGTTGAAGTAGGCGAAATCGTCGAGCAGTTTCTTGTCTTTTCAGTCTTGTATGAGGATTCCAAGTGAGACGTTTGTCCAGATGGAGTCCTAGGTAACGTATCTGTTCGACAGGGATCAGTGGAATGTTATTAAAGGATACAGTAGGGCAGGAATTCGTAGGTTTACGACGAAGAGTGAAGGTAATTTGGTGGGATTTGTTAGGATTTATTTTAATTCTCCAATTTTGACACCATTCTTGAAGGTTTGAGATATGGGATTGAAGATATTGGGATGCAACAAATGGATCGTTATTTACTGATAACACACATGTGTGATCAGCGTACGTAGTGAGGACAGTGCTTGGATGGGTTGGGATGTCAGCTGTATATATTGTGTATAGGATGGGACCCAGGATGCTACCTTGAGGAACACCAGCTAACTGGGTAAAGAGGCAAGAGTAGGAAAAATTATGGTTTACTTTAAAGGTTCTATTACTGAGGTAGGAACTGATAATAAGGAAGTAAGTAGAAGGTAAGAATTTACGGAGTTTGTACAACAGTCCCGGATACCAGACTCGATCAAAAGCCTGCTCTACATCGAGAAAAGCTCCTGTGCAGTACATTCCGCGCTCTAATGTGGATGAGACAACGTCCACCACTCGATGGCATTGCTGGATTGTGGAGTGCGATGTTCTGAAACCAAATTGGTGATCTGGGATTATTTGGTTGGATTCTATTATAGGAGTAGGTCAGATTTAAAATATTTTTCCGGCATTTTTTAAAATTAAATAATGAAACAGCCTCTTCTATTTTCAACGTGAGTGGAACTATACCAGCAAGAATAGTTGCTGCTTCAAACGAATGTGTTCTATAGCCTTTGCAAATTTTAATTGCGATCAATCTCTGAAGCCTTTGGAGTTTGGTCACATTTATTTTACGATCTATGCCTGTATGCCATACATGAACTGCATAAATTATTTTGGGAAGTAAAGCTGCTTCATATATAATTTTTAGAGCATTTGACTTCAAACCCCAAGTAACTCTTGCAGCAATTGACATACGATTTATAGTCTGCAGTGTTTTGTTATATATGTTGTCTATATGTCGATTCCAATTTAGTTTTCGATCAAAAAGTACACCAAGGTATTGAAGTGTATCCTGTTTAGTCAGTAGGGTCCTGTTGAGTTTTATGTTTAATTGAGGTGAATTCCTTCTTCGAGTAAATATTATAAATTTAGTTTTATCAGGGTTGAATTGCAATTTGTTCCGTCTAGCCCACTGTGTAAGTCGTATAAGTGCTAAATTTGTTATAGTTTGTAATTCATCAAACTGGCGTCTTGTTATCTGTAGATGTGGTACGGATAGTTACATTTATTATAATTAGTAGTAAGTACTACCTTTAATATTGAGAATAGAAAGAGTTGCTTTCTTTCTCTCAAATTGGAGCTTCATTATATTAAAAAGTGATTGATAACTGTGATATATTTTATTTTACATAAAAGGTGGAATAATAAAAATTTGTCGCACGAAATAAGAATTTAATTGGTGAAGAAAGCATATAATTTGTAAAATGGGGGTTGGCCCTCCGTTAGTACTCCCTGAGTTTTAATTATATAAGACTTTTGAACCTTAAATTTATCATTCTTTAAGATTAATTGTCACAGTTTCAGCATTGAAAATGTCATGTGAAAAAAAAATTTTTGAAAAGAATTCACTCACGACATCAGTGACGTTGACCGTCGATAGAAACTCGTTAATAGGCTTAAAATAATTGAATAAATATTGACTAAATTCCGAAATAAATGCAATAAAAAATATTTACTTTTAATGGCTACCATACCTTGTTTTATATACTCTGTAATATAACCAATTCTTACATGCAAGAGATGAAACTCTACTGACATTTTATGCAACGTTTTTTGTGGGATGAAAAGAAGTAGCCAAGCCGAATCAAGAACTATACTTTTTTTTTCCTATGTGACAAGATTCTGACTGCATAATCGTATTGTTAGAAACGAAATATTCTTTATACAACTGTTAGTGCAATAGCTTCTTTTGTTCTGTGATGCTTGGATATCAGAATGAAAATTATTGGAATAAAGGAGATAGGAGCAAACTAAAAAAAAAAAATTATCTTCCATACAATTTAATTTTGAAACTTATAACGGCATTTAAAGTTAAACGTACAATTGGATTTAATTGTTTTTAGAGGTATTTCATTATAGGAGCGGAGTGGATCATTAGTACAACACTGAGTTGCATGCCGAAAATCCTTGTTCAAATCCCGCTGCAGGCAAGACTTTTATTTAGCCTGTTAACAGCCGGAGATGGACATGTAGGATCTAGGAGCCTCCTGGGGCTCACCCAGCCTCTCACTCAGGGGGGTACCCAAAATATGGTGAGGACATCTGGCGGTTGAGCGTGATCTAGGACAAATCACCTCCCTGCACAACTGTTGTCCATGAAACCGTACTGTCTCTATCATGTACTGTGGCCCTTCACGGGTTGTAGTGGTAAAGGTTTTTTTTTTATTTCATTATGTGTGCGCCTTCATGTATAAGCTAGTTTACTCTTACATTAGCTAGTTATACAAGAAGAAAGTCCCTCTAAAATCTTTGATACTACCACAGGTTAGTTTCTCTACTTGTCTTTATTCATTCCAATATGTACCATTTATTCAATTTACTTGTTGTATTTACTTTTTTTTAATTACTTGTATAAAAAAAAATCTTTGAATTTGTATACTCTTAGGTAACTTGGTTGACTTTTGCAAAAATGATTCTTTAGATTTTGATATTAGGTACTGTTGAAATCAAAATTGAATGTTCTAATATTGGACGATTATTTCTTTTCTTTAAGTGAGTGTAGTTGGTACAACAAATGGATAGCGACTTCTTTCATTTCTTAGGCAATACTTAAATCTCAAGATTGAACCTTTAGCATTCCATTTTTGAAAAATTTAGATTTTGAAAATGTCAACTTACTTCAAATCCCTCTCTTCCTCGTAGAATCTCACACTTCAGTTTCCCTTTCTTTTAGCAACTTTCATGTTGAAATTTCTAGTTACCAGTACATTTTAACCACCTTCTTTAAACATTTCTTGTGAAGTTTTTAAGATAATTCATAATGGCATTTTTTTATCGGAGTTTTTCATCAGTGTAACAGGGCAGCTTTACAAGACATGGAAGTGCAGCTCAAGGAAGTTAGAAGCTTATATTAGCTTCTGTGTTCCAAATGCCATAAACATCTTTGTAAGAAGTGTGTCTCAACCCTTGGCGCCTAAGTCTTTCCAGGTTAGTGCTAGTCTTCGTTAGTTCTTGAAAGTGTTGTTGATGCTTCGATTAGCTTAGTTAGGTTTTACAGGTAAAATTCGACTGCGAAGAAAATGGTGAGAGTGGCGACAAAATGAAATGTTGAGTAGCAACCTTCTAGTACGACAACTGTCTTGAGACTGATGTTTTGTTTTTCAAACATCACATTTAATATTAAAACATATGTTTTGAAAATTACTCTTTAATTCTTTTTTACTTTTAATAAATTTTATTATTTTCAGAATTACATAAAACAAAAAAAATATCTGGTTTTAATGTAACAAAATATTCGTTTGGAAGTAAAAAAATAAAAAAATAAAAAATAGCTATTGATATCCCACACCCTGCTTCAGTCATTTCCCAGATGTGAATCTTTATCCTCCAATCTGCAACATGTATCTCATTTCTTTCATGGTGAGTCTCATCATTTTAATAAGCTTTTCAGGGAATTCAAGCTCTCTCATTGCCTTGTGCAGCTGTTCCTTAAGAACAATATCGTACGCTTCATTAAAATCTACAAAAAGATGATGTTGTAAGCTGAATATCTGGTCAATAGTAGATCTTCCTTTTCGGAAACCACACGGGCACGGACCCAAGAATTTCCGTAAATGGGAGTAATCGTGGAAAGAGAATGTTGGACAACACATTATATGGGTATGAATGTAAAGATATGCCTCTATAGTTGCTGCAGGCTAGTCTAATTACCCTTTTTATGTATTGGACAGATTATGGACTGGTTCCATGATTCTGGCAATACTTCATCAGTCCATATCCAAATAATAATATTCTGAAGGATTTTTACAAGTCCATTTCCTCCACACTTTAATAACTCTGCAGGCAATTCGTCAGGACCAGGCGCCTTATTATTTTTAAGTTTTGTAAAAAAAAATCTAGAACTTCCTCAGAATGTTGGAATATCCTTCATCTGGGGGTTCCATAGAGTGGTGATTATGAAGATCTTCGTGATTCTCAATCTCAACTTCCTCCGGGATATTGTTGTTAAGTAACCGAGAGAAGTGTCTCTCCTATTATCCAAGTACATCCGTTCTATTTGTAAGAAGTTTACCATCTTCATTCAGCAGTTGGAAGTTTTGCTATCAAGTATATATATATATGTGTGTGTGTGTGTATATATATATATATATATATATATATATATATATATATATACAGCTATACAGACAAGAAAACCACAATTGTGGCTTTTTTTTTTTACACAACCCGATATACAGGTTTTCAAATTAGATATATTGACTATATTATAATATAGCAAGAACGTGATCTCCTTGATAAATAGAAACATTTTTTCTTCCTACGCCAAAGAATGGCAAAGCTATTGCGGTAAATGAAAAAAAAGGTGAAATTGCAAATAATGAAAGTTACATTGATGTGAGCATACTTATGCGGAACCTGTTTAAGTCAAGTCACAGGCAAGCTAGCGATTCTTGCCATCTTTTGTTTCATAAATCTAGAAATTCCACTTCCTACTAAAAAACGTTCAAGTAAACATTAGAACCATTTAAAAAAAAAAAATTTCAACTGAAACTGAATCTCCAGGAACAGTACATGTGGTAAATCTATGTTTTACATATAATAAATCTGTTGGGCACTTTGTAAAATTCGAATAAAAAATATGAGTCAGTTATTCGACGAGCTCATTAGTCAAATTTTAATCATTCATTTTAAAACCTGTAACAGAAGCTGGCCGTTCAAGAAGTCCTCGAGACTTATAAATTACTACGACTTATAGACATGTACTTAGCTCCTCTGAGAAAGCTCTTGAAGCAGCAGAGCGAGTTCAATTATTTCAGCCGTTTCTTCATCAACCAAATCAATCTTCTAACTGCATGTATACACATTTCATACTTATAGTTATAAACAAGATTACCTTAATTGCCGCTAAGTCAAATACTAACAGTTTTCAAGTAGTATACAACCAACTTCAGATCAAATACAACCTTTTTTTCATAAAAGATTTAGAATTACGAAAGTGATTGGAAAACTTTCTTTTTTTAAAAAATTAGAACATCATCCCTTCTCAAATATGGGCCTTCTTATTCTTTATTAACTTTATAATAGGAATAAGAATACTATGTTGGATAAAAACTGTAGATTTGTCTTCTTTAATAAGGGTGGGAGTAGTTCATTATATAATCGAAAGTGCTAATTATCAACAACCTGTAGTAGACTGAAGAAATATATATTTAAGTCACAGCTTCATGGGAAATCTTCTTAAATAGCCCGTAAATAGTGTTACCTCCATGCTTGACATTCGCGATTTCCAGGTTTACTTTGGAGAAAAAAGCCTTTCAACCGCTCTTTCGGTTTGTCTTTGAACTCATTTCATTGGGATTACGGATTCCTGTTTTTTAGGCCAATGTTTCATTTGGAATTTCTATCTACGAGTATATATTTTTCTTCTGTGGCCTATTACTTTATTTTTTTATGTCTATATATCTATGAGTATTTAGCCATTTAAATTTACTATGTTTCTACTCTTAATTATATTTTAAATATGTAGGTTGATATTTGGGATGCCAGAGCCTCATTTAGGATGAGTACTCAAATTATTATTTATATGCCTTAATCTTAATTGGGTTCCCTTCCAAAGGTCTGTTCTTGTGTTTACCAATTTACTATCTATTATACCTACAATATATTATTTATAAATAAGTAGTGTATCTGGGGCATGTAAGCACCAAAAGAATTACAATAAAGATCGTTTATTTATTCAATTTTAAACAAGGTTAATGATTCAGATGTTGCTATATGAAAGGGATTGCCATAAAATACGTTACAGGAAATAAATTAAACTTATATGTGAACAGGGGTAGATTGGGTTACAGGTCGGTCTTCGCTTTCGACATCTTCTCCGTCCGCTTCGTTCGCCGGCTCTCCTTCTCTGCTCCCTTCCTTCTCTCCTTCAGGATCAGTCTCGTGAGTCCTCCTTGCTTCTCTGTCCCCGTCTCAAGAGTGACTCCTTCCTTCTTCGTGTCTCTCTCCAGAGTCCTCCTCAGCCTAGTTTTGCTTGCTCCACTTTTCTTCTTTCTCCACCATCTTGGACCATAAGTGGAGCAAAAGGTCTGTTCTTTGTGCAAACATATTCCCCTTCATGTGTCCCGACATGACAGATTTCCCCCGCTCGGCATCCCTTTCATGGTGACGACAATGCATAGCAAATTATAATAAACTGATGGGTTGGTTAGAGCTCAAATTGCTATGGTTGATGTTATTATGAAATTCTTAATTTGTTTTCATAAATCATTAATTTATTATTCGAAATTGACTAGTTTTTGTTTATACATAATTTATGGTAAAATAATTTATAATAATAATAATTTATCTCCTTTGGAATGCGAATGTTATTCGAAACCACAATGACGAACTAACATCTTTGCTGTATGACAAAAAAAAATAATGTAGATTTAATTACAGAAACTCGATTGACCAGTAGTAAACGGCAGCTCAACATTATACAGTTCCCAACCTACCGTACTGACAATCGTGATGGAAATGCTCACGGCGGTACTGATGTCATAGTCCATCAATCCCTATCCTAACCCCTCATTCCTCCTACTTCAAACTATCACCTGGCTACAGCTGTTCCAATTAAAAATATTTCCTTTTCCATCACATTAGCATCGGTGTACTGCCCTGAACCTGAAACCTGCAAACCTATAGATCCGAATCCTACAAACCCTATCTTTCCACACAACCGCTTCTGATAATTCCATCTGGAATGCTATCAAAAAGTTCCTTACTACCACCCTATTTTCCATCCCCTCCGACGTGAAGACGGTTCTTGGGCTGCATCAAATGAGGACAAAGGAAAGGAATTATCCAAACATCTCTCAAATACATTAACCCTTTATACTGAAATCAGCCCAACGCACGATTGCAACATTAATGAATTCCTTTCTTCGTCCATTCCTCTATCCTTACCTCCTAAAGCTGTGAACCCCTCTGAGGTCTAATTCCTCTTACAAAAGTTAAAAGTTCAGAAATCCCTTGGACATGACCTTCTAACAGCCTCGATCCTACAACACCTTCCTCAAAAAGCGATTATTTTCCTTACCTATCTATAAAACTGTATCCTTCGTGAAACTCACTTCCCTTTGTTGTGGAAACACTCCGTTATCATCCTATTCCCTAAACCTGGCAAACCACCCAATGACACTTCATCATACAGACCCATCAGCCTGCTTCATATTCTTGCTTCTCCTGAAACGAATCCTACCCATAATCGAATCCGATGACATTCCTTCACATCAGTTTGGATTTCCCCCAGGCACTCGACGGTCCAGCAATGTCTCCAAATTGTCGATCACGTATCCTCTGCTCTTGAAAGCGAACAATTCTGCACAGGCGCATTTCTGGATGTAGCACAAGCTTTCGACCGGGTATGGCATGCCGGTTATCTGTTCCCCAGTCCAGTTACCCCAATCATTATTCCTGGCCCTTCGATCTTACTTTTCTAATCGCTTTTTCCAAGTACGCTATGGTAATCAATGCTCCAATCTTTACCCAATACAAGCTGGAGTCCCCAAGGCAGCGTCTTAGATCCTATCCTATACATATTGTACACCGCTGATATCCCAACTACTCCTGAAACCTTCCTTGCAACGTTCGCAGACAACACAGCCATTCTATCATCTTATCCATACCCTGAAATGGCTTCTTCGAACCTCCAAAGGTATCTTTCATTCCTTGATATTTGGTGTAACCAAGGACGGATTAAAGTCAACAAGGAGAAATGTAAACGTGTGACTTTTGCATTTCGCCGGGAACATGTCCTTTTGTCCAATTCAATAATATCGTCCTACCTATTTCCGACACAGTAAGTTCCCTTCGCTTCCTCCTAGACAAAATACTTAAATGACACCCTCATACCAGACTCAAAGGACAAGAACTTAATAGACGATTCAGCCAACTATACAGATTACTATGTAGGACCTCCCATCTTGCAATAGACAATAAACTTCTAAGATACAAAACCATCATTAAACCTATTTGGACCTATGGACATGAATTGTGGAGGATCGCAAAAAAATCGAATATGTGATATATTCAATACTTTCGATCCAAAGTGCTGAGAACTATTGTCAATGCTCCTTACTATGTCTCCAATAAAACCCTCCATAATGATCTATCATTCCTTTCGTCCTCGACCTCATCCCGACTAAATTTTCAAACTTTCATCAAAACCTTGCCTGTCATCCCAATCCCCTGGCTCAGTCACTATCCAGTTCCACACATCCATATAATCCACCCCGCCGTCTAAACCGTCAATGGGCCCAAGACCTGTTGTAAATAATGTTAATTGGAGTACTGGCACTGGCGAGATTCTCCACTCACTGGTGTGTGTGATGCCATGCGCCCTCAACCAGCTTCCTTTGGCGATTACTGCCAGTGACGCGGCTGGAAAAGGGCTCAGAGGCCTCCCGGACTCCTGCTTTGCCCTCATTCCTGGAGAAGAATCTTAGATGTTCGGGGACCCCAGGCAAATTGTAAATATTGTAATTATGTTATGAATGTGAGCAATTATTTTAAATATTTTATTTTGAAGAGAAAGGATTTGTCCGAGATCAGGAAATGATTTGATCCCGGACCTGGACAAATCTTTTCCCAAAACCACATGTTAGTACAGCCTTCTGCGGATTTTCGTCCAGTCTTTTTTTACATACTTTTTTACTTGGATTGAAATGCTATCATCACAAACAAGCCAACAATACGCTGAAGGCATTTTTTATTTATTTGTTTCTGGTTTGGTGATGGTGCGTGTTGTCTTCCGTTGTATTAGACTCTCCTCCAGCTTATACATATTTTTCTGATCGAACACAAAAAGAAAACTATATTGTGTTGTTATTCCTTTTTATGAGTAAAAGCATGTAATTTTTTTTATCATCTGTGACACAAAATAAGTCCATGAATTCAATAAAAAAAAAAGTCAATCTTGGGCTTATTTAAGCTTCAGCTCAAAACGACAATAAATCATCTTATTTAATCACATTAAAGATAATGTTTTGCTGTAAAAAAGTTGCGACACTTGGAAAACGCTTCCTCACTATTGTGACACAATTCTTATCGTTCGTTTACTTTCCATTCATTTAGTTCCATTTAAAGTTACTGAACCAACTAGCGAAACCGTTCAAGAATTTCCATCACATATAACAGGATCTTACAACAGATTCACATTTTTTCTTTTAATTTATGAATAGAGCACCATTGCCGGTTTAGCAAAGGAGAAGGTAAAGATATAATGTTGAAGATTAAAGTTTATTTATATACACATTTATTTAATTATAGAATGATTGTTAATAAAATTGCTTCTATCCCATAAACTATTAATCGTTTATTTGGAAATGAATCAATGTCTCCCAAAATCATATCCACTCTTTATATTCGCATGAACAACAGATTACATGATGAATTTTATATTTTAAAATATGACCATCCTCATACAAGACTGAAAAGACAAGAAACTGCTCGACGTTTTCGCCTACTTCAAGATTTACTGGACAAACGTTCAAAGCTCCCAATTAATTACAAAAGACTCATTTACATGACAGTTATCAGACCTATTTGGACATACGGTGTTAATCCTCAATGCTCCTTATTATGTCACAAAAAAACTCGTCCATCAGGATCTTAATATCCCATATGTTACTGATTTGGCCCAAACTAGATACCTATCCTTCCATGAAAAGCTACATACACACTTGAATCTGCTAGTCTCTCAACTTGTTTCCCATAATATTCCTGATAACCCTCCGAGGCCTCTGAAAAGAAGATGGCCTCGAGACCTTCTAATATAGAACTTTATTGGAGTGCTATTAATTAATAGTTTCTCCACAAGTGTTTTTTTTAATGTCCTTTGTTCATACAGCAGATTTACTTGATGTAATACAATTACAGTTGTAAATATCGATATATTATTCTATTCTAAAAAAAGAGTTTTGAAGAGAAAAGTTTGCCCTGGCCGGGATTCGAACCCGGGTCGTCTGCGTCTCCATAGCAGTGCTATAAACCACTGAGCTACCAGGGGGGTCAGAGTAAAAAATAAAAATACATTTTTTTTTTAATTTAAAAGTTAGAAGTAATTTTGAATGAAAACCAATATAACATGAAATATCTAAATAAAAATATATTGACACATTTTTAATTATTAATTAACTTGTCTTCTTCCTATTCAATATATTCCGAAAAATTATGTTTACACTCGTAGGTACCACCCCTAAACTAGAGCCCGTTCCATGTCGAGATAGGAGTATGGGTTTTTTAATAGGGAGTTCTTCCTCTCTCTAACAGACGCCGCCATAGGTCTAGTTGTCTCTTACAATTCAAGTTCGTCCAATCTTCCGGAAAAAATTTAAATAATGAGTAGAATTTAATGTCCTAACAGCCTATAGTAAGAATGAAGCAAACAATAGTATTTAGAAACAAACCACAAAGATTGGACACAAAGGAGATACCTCAGGATAAACACAATGAAGATAATTGTAATTTATACCTGCTTAGATAAATTACACAGGTCTGCTATGAAAAAATTTTAGCATATTTAACTAGTGGTTTAACAATATTTTTTGTGCTGATTACGGAAAAAGTATTGAAAAAATTCCACCACCCCTAGATAAGTCACAAATCACGTATGGACCAGAGGAATGGAGACTTTTCATCGATTTATCAAAAAGGAGTTTGAAAGCTGTACTTTACAATGGTAACCGATATGCTTCTGTGCCTGTTGGACACTCAGTCCATTTAAAAGAATGTTACGAAAGTCTTGAGTTTGTTCTTAATATGTTCGGCTACTCTGACAATAAATGGGCCATTTGTAGGGATTTGAAAGTTATTTCCATATTGCAAGGTCAACAAAGTGGTTACACTAAGTTTCCATGTTTCCTCTGTGAATGGGATAACCGTGACAGGAAACAACACTATATCAAGCAGACGTGGCCAATCAGAAAGACTCTTATTCCTGGAGTTAAAAATGTTAAAAGACAAAGTTTAGTGGATCCTATAAAGATCTTACTTCCACCACTTCATATCAAACTGAGGCTAATGAAACAGTTTGTGAAAGCATTACCCAAAGAAGGATAGTGTTTCAAGTCTCTTTGTGAACAGTTTCCTGGTATATCCGATGCTTAGCTGAAAGAGGGAGTCTTGAGCTGACATGAGAAAATTTTTAAAAGATGAAAACTTGGCCACTAAAATGGAAATGGGAGAAAAAATACCTGGAATTCATTTAAACTTGTTGTAACAGGCTATCATGGAAACAAAAAAGACCCAAACTACAAAACTTTGGTTGCTGAATTGTTGCAAAACAACAAAATGTTGGGCTGCAACATGACTGTCAAAGTTCATTTCCTTCATTCACATCTCAACTACTTTCCAGAAAATGTTGGTGCTATAAGAAAGAAAACGTTTCCATAAAGATATAAAAGAAATGGAGTGTAGATACTAAGGTCGATGGAATGACATGATGGCAGACTCCTGTTGGATGTCAAATTGGAAAATTCACAAGAACACAGCCGAAAAAGTATCAAAAGAGGCTTTGATGGAAAAAGAAAACGTTTTTAGAAAGACTGAACAAATCCGAATTTTTCCGTTTTCTGTACTTTTTCCAAAAACTTCAACTTTATTTTGTAGGCAAGCCTTACGTGATAGAAAAAACCAGTTATTTTTTAAATCATCGGAAAAAAATACATAAATATCAGTAACAAAATCAAAACAATTTTTAAAAAGTTTTTTTTTGCAGACGTGTGTTATGAACAAACTCTTAAAATTTAATCAAATGAAACCAGAATGAATGTTCGAGCGATTAACTGAAGTTTAGTTGAAGGACCAGCGGATAGAGATTCATTGAATTCATTGTCATCGAACATGACAGTGTTGATATAATAATTTTAGAAATATTATTGTATCGTTTGACTAAGAATCAAATATATTTTCCAATTGTACTGATTCTGAGAAATAGTTTAAAGATTTCTCATTTGATCATTGTGAAATTAAATTTATTTTATTACAAAATATTTATAATCATAATCATAAATAATTCATGAAATATTGTTGTAATTTATCCGTTAACTTAATCAACTTTTTAAAATATTTTTTAATCCCTTCTCTTAACCTGCAGATAACTGTTATCTGTTATCAATTCGATTAGTGACTGTTATGTTGCAGAATATTGTGCAGCAACAAATAACTACCTAACGGCGATCTTCTGCAAAATTAAGCTTTACAAGTGGCAAATCTCCCTTTGATTGGAACATAGTCTCCAACTAAGCTGTGTTGGGAAATACAGAAGACACATTAAGTGTACGTGATTCCAAATGTTTCATCTCTATCAGTTAAGAGATATATTTCATGTTGACATAGGCTGAGCAAGACATAGGGTTGTCATGCCATTGCGTACATTCAGGTTGGATAAGCGGATTTACTGATGATGGATATATGTACTCCGGAATTCATGAAAAAAATATTTGAATTTTTTTTTTTACATATTAACGTAAAAATTGTATTGTACATAATATTTATACAATAAAATAATATGTATAGACAGTTGAATAAGATTAATGAATTACATTTATTAAATAAATTTATTTAAAGACGGTAAATAAATTTATTAAAAAATAACATGTTTACTATTTCGGATTACGGATTACTATTTCTGTTTGTTAAGTAAAAATTCTTACTTCAATATGTGTTTCTTTGTATTTCGCTAAATCGATACAATATTAGTAACGGGTAGTTAATAGTGCTTTGAAGCTTGGAGCTGCTCTCCTAAAAAGAAGCGTCAGCCAGTGGACCGGAAGAATAAGGAATCACTGCTACGCCATTTAATGATTTAGTTATCCATTAAAAAAGAGGGGATAATTATTTTATTATTTTTTTACTGTTTAATTATTATGACCTTTTCCGAACCAAACAACTCAATCCGCGTTTCTATTCTGTTTCACAGAATGAGCTACAATTCTCATTCAATAAAAAAATATTTTAAATTATGTTAAATTCATACGATTGTATAATTCTCGTACTTTTACGAAAGACTCCCATAATTAATTTATTCTCTACAGTTACGAATATGATTGAAATATACCGGATACATGAGAATTCGTTTCATTAAAAATAAGTGATACAATATATGGGATCATGTTTAAAATATAAGCATTGCTGTTAAGACCGTGGAAAAATTCCAACGAAAAGCCCTTAGTCTCCAAACTAAAACAGAAATTGAAATTATCTGTCCAATATTTTTTATATAAGCATTACTTAATTTTTTCTTAATACTAACAATGAAAACAAGTATTTTTTATTTAATGTATTTTTTGCCTGAAACTATGACCGCGGTCACACTAAAGCGATATAAGATTAGCGATATATCTTAAGCGATACACGATACGCGACACGCACTGACAGTATTATGAAATTTAAAGAGATACGATAAAAAAGCTTCTTAACTGCGCCATTGCGTACCATGTCGCTATTGACATATCTTTCAAAGTCTGTATCTTCGGCGATTATTATCGTCTGATATTTCGAGCTGTGAATATTACGGGAAGAAGAGAAAATAATTCGGTAATTTCTTTCATTAAACAAGTGGAAGCTCTTGATTCTATTCAAATTAAGCTATTTTGATACTCAGCCTTTAATAAGAATAGTTGTAGATTTAGACATATAAATAAAAATTCAAGAGAATGTTTAAATATTTTTATCTTAGTTTTTATGTCGCCCAACCTTGACTATATAAAATATATAGTCTATATTTGTCCCCTAAAACTATATAAATAAAATTAAAGCTATTTATAAATAATTAGTTATTTTTTCATCCAATATTGCCTCTTTTGTTGGGGGGGGGGGAAGTTTTATAAAGCTCAATGATTCTAAAAAGTGGAAGGCGGCGGATATTAGCTTTTTTCCCAGTAGACCTAAACTTAATGATTATAGACATGAAGCTTGGTGAACAAGGAAGTTTTTTTTAGACAAGGAACCTTTAGCACAGTAATAAGGCTACAAGATAAATCGCAAATGATTCATGAGTTTTAAAAAAAATAGACTTAAGTGTAGTTTAGCCGTCGAAACTCCTTCATCAAACGATCCATACAAGACAAAGCCTTTCATTTCTTGCTAGGAACATTTTTTCTAGTTTACGATGCTGCAATTGGCAATTACCTAACTTGATGGGGATTGCTTCCTATTCAAGAAAACACGTAACAGCTTTTAAAAAAAAAACACAAAACAACCCTAGAATGGTAACAGGGACCCTGAATCACCTCCGAGAGATTTCAAGGGGAGTCTGAGCAAAGCATGTCACTTCCTCTATTTTCTTGTTTTCTACATTCTCTCTTCCTTCGAGAGCTGTTCCTATTATCAGTACCGGATCCATACCTCGTCCTGGGAACTGGGAAATACGGTATTACGAGGACTTAAAAGGGCGCAGGTTGTGGGGTGGGTTTTGTGGTTTTGGGTGGTACCGAAGGAAGAATGGAGGGTCCTCTTAAAACTATAATTATCATCACAATCCAAACTCTCTACCGCTCATGCCGTGTGATGTTATGAACTACAAACTTGTTAATAATCTATTACTTATTTATTTATCTTTTTCAGGTTCACATTCTAAAGATACATTTAATTAGTTAATTTTTTTTTTAATTTACTAAAAAACCTTTAACACTACAAGCCATGAAGAGTCTTGGGTTTAGTACATGGTATTAGTAGAATTTACTGTTTGTTGGACAACGGTTGGGGAGGGAGGTGATTTGTCCTAGATCGAGCAAGGTTTTTTTCCCCATATTTTGGATATCCACTTTATAGAGGCAAGGTGAGATCCTGAAGGTTCTCAGATGTCAAAGGATCCCTCCCCCGGCCGTTAACAATTAAATAAAATCTGTCATAGCCGTACTTGAATCCGGGACGTTCGTTACGGCAACTCAACGCTTTACCAATGAGCCACTCCTCTTCTTTTTACTTTAGGATTAAATACAAGGAATTGAAATACACACTGTTTAATTGTGAAATTATAAGACAGTTTTGATTTGTATTTAGTTACTTTTGTTCAACATTGTTACCTTAATGAGTTGGCTCAATGAAGATATATTTTTTAAACTGTCTGCATTTTAGTTCAAACATTGGTCAATAGGGACTGTATATTTGTATTTACTATTGACGAATATAATCACCTTTGAGTATTTTCTTGTTGATGAATAAATTATTTACTATGTATATCCTGAGTGATGTAGAAAATGTTTTTGTAGTTTTGGCAGATAATGTTGTCTTGCGTACTGCATTCTTCATGTTATTTTACTTTTTCTCAGTACAGACGATGACTGATAACGTGGAACACAATAAATAAGTTCGAAATATTTGTATATAATTTCACGACCATTTTCGAAAAATTAAAATTTTTCCCGTTCCATAAAGCGGGTGGATTCCAGTAAACCATTGAATTCTTCTCTTATTTAATTCTTACAAACTCAATCCTCAATGCTCCTTGTCTTGTAAGAAATCATATCAGCCGTAATAAAATTAATGTTTCAATGTTAGCAATTTAGCCTAAAAGTCTATTATTTCACCGCAAACGCTACCCCTATTTAAATCAGTTTTAATCTTCAAACTTTGTTTCCTCACCGATTCTCGATGAAAAGTAGCCTATGAAAAGTAGATGGCCTCGGGACCTTCTAATCTAAATCTGTAATTGGAGTTGTACCAGTCACCTACCAAACATTAGATTCTCTATAAGTCTTTATTATGTCATAGTTTCATTGTTTACAACTTTTATACAACAATTTTTACTATACAACAACATTTTTTAAAATAATTAAATGCTGTTATTTTAATTAAGTATAGACGTTATTATATATTTTAAATTTATATAGTAATATTAATGCGTTGGTTTGATTAACTGCCAGATGACAATTTTCTGAAAAATCAGGAATAGTTCTTGCGAGGAAAGTACCTCTACTCCAAAGCTCATCTGAAATTAAATGATTAAAAGTTGATGGTAAGTAATAGAATAAGTATTTTATAAGGCTTTACAGTAAATCACTTCTTAGAGGGCCGAGAGAGGACAATTCATGTGGGGAAATAAAACATAAATTAAAGCACTTGTTGAGGTCGATATGTTTATATATATATATATATATATATATATATATATATATATATATATATATATATATATATTTGTAAGTGATGTGGTTGTTCCTGTTTGCTCCAATTGCCACTGTATGCCGTCTCCGGGCCTTTCACTAGGAGCTCGCCTTGAAGTGCGACCGCCCGTGAACTAAACCTGTCTTCACTATCATTTCAGTCCTGTATGTCCTACCATAGTCTTTATACATTCTGGAAATATTACTTTTGAGAGAAGTAGTAGCATGTCGGAAATACACCTGAGTATATGAGGCTTACCAAAATGTTCTTGGAATATATAAATATATATTTAATAGAGAATTAAAAGCTTAAACTAGCAAGTTTCCTTTAACGGTTCTATAAATTATTTATGATCTTAAGGATAGGATTGATTAAATTAAAATG
The DNA here is from genome assembly GCA_037127475.1 of Arma custos. NCBI lineage: Eukaryota > Metazoa > Arthropoda > Insecta > Hemiptera > Pentatomidae > Arma > Arma custos. Next base: position 68,766,653 of record CM073761.1, on the reverse strand, counting down.
GCATCTCATCAAATATCAACGAAAGTTCATGATGACCAAGCCAACAGCCGGGCACTTCTTCTCCGCAATGTTTTAATTTTATACTATACCCTGAAGTAATCTTTTGGCATACGATAATACGATTCCATAGTTCCCAATTGCTAATGCATTACGAATAAACTGCTCTTAAGGCCAGTACATAATTTTTTTGGGTAAATACAAGTGTAATTTGCCTGGTTAAGATCGGGGAAGAAGTGAGTTATGTTTTAATGCTGTCGAAAACATCTTCTTGATATGATGCCCATAACCTTGTCTTTTTCTCGATAGTTGTGATGGGGCGTCCTTGAATCGACAAAATGTCAACGAAGCGCTGATACCTGCGATTCTAACAACAGGCCTTAACTGTGAATCTTCTCAGCTCTCTAACATTTTTTAGGGGAGGAGCTTTATGAAAGGTTTAATACTGTCCTGGTTCACCTCAAATATTCTTCAAATTAGATAATTTAGATTTTTAGAGGTACGGGTAGGAATAACCACATCATCCAGATAAGCAAGGTTGGACCTACTCCTAAAATAGTTATTTTGCTAAAGGAACTTAGTCGTAATCTTGGGCCAGATAAATTATTGAAAACAACGAAAGGAGCATATTCGGTAGAGGATCACAATTCTTCTTTATCGCAGTGACCATGTGAAGGTCCATGCAGAACTTCTCAACAGTTTTTTTACCCTTTCTCTTAAACAGGAGCAAGTACTTTGAGATGGCTATAGTATATCCTTTTTCAGCACCCTGTCAACTTGTTCTTAACGAGTTGTAATGAAGATCACAAGATACAGGATAGACTCTTTGACTGAAAGGTTTGTTGTTTCTAATGTCCAATGATGTGCTTTGTAAGCTCCGTCGTCCCTCATAATCATTATTACTGGCTCGGATAATTTTGATGACCGAGTAATTTTCACTGGATTCAATTTCAAATGTACATGTACGCATATACTATCTAATAAAAGAATAAACTAAAGTAGACTGTGGTCAAATATGCACCATTGATTTTTACATTTACGTTATATACAAAAAGAATAAAGCAATGTAGAAGCAATAAAAAACAAGCTAGCAATAAGAACGAGAAAAACATAGCATAACACGTCATTCCATTTAGATATCAGTTGAACTTCCACTGCTACTAACAGCAAACCGTTACACGACCCTTCCTTTCAGGAAGCGTGAAACCTCTCGCTGACGTTGGGCACGGAACGCCTAAAGTCAGTATGGCATGAGCGTTGCCCACGACATCGCAGTCTTCATCTTCCAAATGAAAGGCATTTGATAACTTCTTCCGTCTTGAAAGGACCTTCTGAACTTATGGCGAGCTTAGCCATCTGACGATAAGAGCTGAGTTTTCCACCGGATTTCTTCATCTTCTTTACATTAGGGTTTCTTTTCCCTAATATTTCGAATTAGAATATTTCGCCTCCTTAGCACGTTCTTTATATAAATTATTTCCCACTAATAACCCATAACACACACACACACACACACACACACACACACACAAACACACTTATATGCATTCTCTAAAATAAACCCGTGTGGAATTTCTAGTCTTCCATCGGGCGCCTTTCCCAGGAATTCCCATTTCTGGACGAATCCCATATCTGGTGGGTACCGGGGAAATAAAATACCCAGGATGGGCCAAAAGTAGATAAACCCATGCGCGACGGTTTGTAGAATAGGCGGCAATCTGGTCATCATCTGTTCCTCAGGTTCGAGACGGCTTTATTAAACCTGACAGGTGGTATAAAATGCATAATTTGAAGATATTGATAATGGAGGAGAAGGATAAACATTTTACGGTGCTAGGGTTCGAAACCCCGGTACTGGGAATGCGGAAGCTGGCTGCCCGTCGTGGTCATCACGAAACCGCAGTACTACGATGGTGGGAGACTTGACTATTGTAGCATCTCAGGCTACAAGATTAACTACAACGGAGGTGATGCAGAATCTTGGGCTCAAGATTGACGAACTGCTATCTTTCATTCGGTCAAAACATAATGTTCACGGGAAAATTAAAAGTTACGCTTGCGAAACTTCCAGTACATAGGTCCAAATAGGTTACATGATGGTCTTATATATTAGAAGTTTATAGTCAATAGAAAGATGGGAGGTCCTACATAGTAATCTGTATAATTGGCTGAATCTTCTGTTAAGTTCTTGTCTTTTGAGTCTGGTATGAGGGTTCCATGTCTTTTGTCTAGGAGGAAGCCAAGGTATCGTACTGTGTCAGAAATAGGTAAATAGGTAAGTTGGAAATAGGTTTGCATTACTTCTCGTTTACTTTGATCCGCCATTGGTGACACCAAGTTTCAAAGGTAGACGTGCCTTTGGAGGTTCGAGGAAGCCATTTCAGGGTCTGGATGGGATGATAGAACGGCTCTGTTGCCTGCGAACGTTGCAAGGAAAATTTCAGGAGTAGCTGGGATATCAGCGGTGTACAATATGTAAAGGATTGGACCCAAGGACGCTGCCTTAGGGGACTCCAGCTTGAATTAGGTAAAGATTTGAGCATTTATTACCGCAGCGTACTTGGAAGAAGCGATCAGAAAGGCAGGATTGAAGGACTAGGAATAAGGATTAAGGAATAAGGTAACTGGGTTTTGAGCTTTAACAGCAAGCCGGCAGCCATACCTGGTCGAAAGGTTGTGCTACGCCTGTGCAGTATTGTTTGCTTTCAAGAACGGAGGAAATTTGATCGACAATTTAGAGACCTTGCTGGGTCGGTATTCAAACTGGTGTATAGGGATGTCATTAGATTCGATTATGGGTAGGATTCGTTTCAGGAGGAATTGTTCGAAAATTTTGGAAAGAACAGGAGGCAGGCTGATTGGTCTGTATGATGAAGTGACATTGGGTGGTTTGTCGCGTTTAGGGAATAGGATGATAACGGAGTGTTTCCACAACAAAGGGAAGTGAGTTTCACGAAGGATACAGTTTTATAGATATGTAAGGGAAATAATCGCTTTTTGAGGAAGGAGTTGTAGGATCTGGGTTGTTAGAAGGTCGTGTCAAAGAAATTTCTGAACTTTTAACATTTGTAGGAGGAATTTGACCTCAAAGGCGTTCACAGCTTTAGGAGGTAAGGATAGAGGAATGGACGTAGAGGGGAATTCATTAATGTTGCAAGCGTGCGTTGGGTTGATTTCAGTATATAGGGTAAATGTATTTGAGAGGTGTTTGGATAATTCCTTTGCTTTGTCCTCATCTGATGCAGTCCAAGAACCGTCTTCACGTCGGAGGGGATGGGAAATAGGTTGGTATTTAAGGATCTTTTTGGTATCTGTACTATCTTCAAACAGCATTTGGCCATATGTTTTGTTTTCTTATCTCTTATAAAACCTTCCCCCACCTTATTTACCTTATCTCTTATAAACAAATTGTTCTGTGTGTACAGTGCTCTGTGCTTTGTTACAACAAATGAATACATTTAGTTATGAATCTGAGTGTGTGTGTTTTCCTTTATGCCAAATATTAATTTATAATAAAAATATACTATATTTTGGTGACGAGGATGGGATTGGAACATTGAAAGGAAAAGAAGCCAAGATTAATCTTAAAGAAGACACTCAACCTGTAGTGTTCAAGCCGCGTAGTGTACCTTTCGCTGTCCAAGCAGCCGTTGAAGCAGAATTAGAAAGATTAGTGACGTCGGGCGTTCTTGAAAAGATAGGCCCAGCTGTAACTCCTGTAACTTGGGCTTCACCCATATTAGTAGCTTTCAAAGACGATGAAAAGAAAGTCAGGATCTGTGCTGTAACTCTTAATAAATACATACATCCTGAATTCCACCCTCTACCTACATTCGAAGAGTTAGAAACGTTGGCAGTGACTTCACATAGATTATTTGGTAACACTGGAAGGATGCTTTTTCTTTGTTATCATCGATAGTCACACAAAGTGGATTGAAGCTTTTTCTACACATTCAATGTCCGCGGATACCGCTATAAAGATTTTGAGACAGGTGTTTGCGCGGTTCGGATTACCTGAAACCATTGTTTCTGACAATTATTCAGCTTTTGATAGTGAGACTTTTAAGAATTTTCTTCAGCACAATGGTGTCGATCTCAAGCATGGAGCCTTTTTTTCACCAAAGACCAATGGGGTAGCAGAGCTCTTGTAGATTCTTCTGCTTCAGATTTGGATGTATATATATTTTTACTTTACTTTTGTATACATTTTTTCGCTTGTATATATTTATTTATACATTTATTTTGTTAATATCATTGATTTTTTATGGAATGATTGTAAGCTACATAGCACCATTACTTATTGCCCACAAGAGGCAGATTGTAATGCTTCAATAAAGTGTTTTCTTCTCTCTCACGATTAAAAAAGATTTGGATGCAGCTCTTAATAGATTCCTGTTGGATTATCGAAATACACCTCATAATACCACTGGAGTTTCCCCCGCTCAGGCATTGATGGGCCGTCAGCTAAGGACCAGACTTGACCTCCTACGACCTCCAGGCTATGTCTACTAAAGTGCAAAGGGATGAGGAAAAACAAGTAGACGCTTATCGTGGGTCACCTACAACTACTGATTCCTATCAAGAAGGAAGTTCAGTTTATGTCCGAAACTATCGGCATTCTGGGGAAAAATGGATTCCGGCATCTGTCGTAAAATGTTTAGGACCTCGGAGACGCCAAGTTTTTGTGTCATCATTGAAAAAACACTGAATCAGGCATGTGGATCACATCCATGGGTCTTCTCCTGCACAAGTGTGTCTACCGTCCTGTTCCAATATTGCAGAAACATCATCAGCAGAGGTGTCTAATGAAGGAACTTTGGAGCCAATTCAGGAGACTCCAGCCAGTCAATCTGACACTTTTTCGAGCACCTGTGAACAGGACCAACTGAGTAAATTAGCTCACCCTCAACGAATGAAGAAGCCAACAAGTAGACTAATTGAAGAAATATAATTTTTTTTTTTTTTTACATATAAAATTATGTGTACCCATTGCAATTTTTCAAATTTCAGATTTTTGGAAATTTTAGGGGGGAGTATGTGGTATACTGTATTCGATTTATCGATTATAAGTTATAACACAGGTTATATTTGGTAACACACATATCTTTTTGTCTTATTATAAAAATTGTGATTCTGGATCAATAAAGGTTTTTCTTGAGTTAAATACCAATGTATGTTATTTGTGTTGTAAGACAATACAGTTCAGTTTTTCCTAGGCACTAATCCTATCTAGCTCTTCCTGAATATTGGCAAACGCAATTAATAACTCAGAAGGAGATGGTAGGGACAGTGTTGAATTTTGGAATATTAATTGATGTAGACATAAAATACGAGTACGCCTAAAGCGTTTACGGGCAGCATCACGCTTTCTTTGTAATTCTTAAATTTTTGGACACATTCAGGGAGCGGGATGGTGCCGAAAGGTTGATGCTTTGATTGGGGCATGGGTATCAAGGATACTTTTGAGATTGGAAGAGAGTATGTAGGCCATAGTACAAGATAAAATTTCGCTCCAATATAGGGTTTCGAGGGAAGGTTTTTTTTTTTCAGGAGTGAGTGCATCTAGGTTACGAAAGGTTTTTGTTTTAGTTAGGATCTCTGGAGTTTGGATATTGTATGAAATTAGGATTAAGTCGTGAGAGGACAAAAATGGAACAGGCAATTGAGAGGAGGAAAGAGGTTTATGTGGAGAATCAATGACAGACCAGGTGTCAGATAGGAGAGTGCGATGGGTGGGAGAAAATGGAAGAATGGAGAGGTGTAGCGGGGTAAAAGAGATTTTCAAGGCATAGTCTATCGTTGGATTCGACAAGGAGATTGGTGTTTGGTATTTTGGTCTAAATCACCAGATATTATGAAGTTGTTGAAGAGAGGAACGTAATTGTAAAGGAACGATTCAAAGTTAGAATCAAAAGGGACCAAAGGAGCCCTCCTTTATATACTACGACATACAAGAGAGGGTTTGAGTTGCATGAAATTTCAACAAAAAGGAGTTGTGTGAGGATAATCGGACGCGGGTAGAGAATCTAGGATACGAGAGTCAAGAAAAAATACCCTTATTAAATTATTATTTATTAATTATTATTCTTTGCATTAGTCTATAATCTACTGTATCCAATTTTATATTGTGTATCAATATTTACTCAAGATTCTAGCCTATATTATCCCATTTTATACTGACTTATTCCGTAATTTTATTCTTTATCAGTGTATAAAATTATTAGCTTTTAGAGGAATAGATCTTTGACGTATAATTTGAGCATAATTCTTACAATAGCTCAAGGTTTTTCCTTATAATATTTTTGTTATACACTTTAGTGTATTGTCTACCGAAAAAAAAAACCAAGATAATCTACCCTTTTATATGTGAATTGGTTTTTTTCTTTAGGCTAATAAATTTTGAAAAAATAGCAATGAAATTTCCAATTCTGGTTTGTTGTTTTTTTAATTACTGTTATCAATTTAATTTTATTAAATGTTGGTAATTGTTTTTGAAAATTTTTCTTGCAGTACAAAAATTATCCCGCATTCTTTTACCACTGGCTATAAATGTCAAGGGAACGAACTTTCGTATTTCACACCAAGGTACGAAAAATTCAAATATACCAGTGAAAGCCACCAATCTATTGATTGATAATGATGTTGGACGAACCTAAAAACATTAGATCACTTTCTTAATACGAGTGTCTAACGTATTTTTGTCCCAGGCTTTCCTCTAAAATTATGCCATTGGTTAATGTAGGATGAAAGGTCAAGAAGCAATAAAACTGGAACGCGGCTGTGACGGAAATCGTTTGACCTAATGTATTTTTATAAAACCGAGTTAGCTCTTATATTTGTTTTAGGGAATTTGTAAAATTATGAAACAGTGTAACGTACTAAACCGCCTGCAGAGCAACACTTGCTTTTTTTTCGTCCTTCCAGTCACAGAGCTCTTTCCGAACTACGTATTTCCTTCCAGAGTAGCTTAAGTATGAATGGGACATCAAGGATGTTCATGTAATTAGTATTGTTTTATTAATTGATATAATTACTTTAAAAATTTGATTTTTTAAATTTTGGTATTTTTTCCCTCTCGCCATTGTCTTTACCTTATGCCACCCAATTTGCGTCTATATATATATATATATATATATATATATATATCTTTTTTTTATCACTATTAAGTTCAGTGATGAATTAATTATTGTTACTTTTGAGGGCCAGTGTATTCAGCCTTATTTGTTAAATGATTTTATTATATGAAATTTTAATAAAAATTATAAAAAGTACATACCACATCTGGCCATAATAATAAGTCAAAATGATCCATGCTAGCTCATTTGAGAGTGCTGGTTTTAAGTAGTAATGCAGCAGAATTTGGTATGCGAATCTATTTAAAGAAACAGATATACACTATTAACAAATTATATGCAGAAGAAAGAAAAGAAAAGAAATTCAAAGCAGCCATAAACTATATTATAAAAATTGAAACATGTATTATACAGATCAACAATATAAGAGAAAAATAATACTTATCACAAATATTGGAACTGAAACAATCAAATTTTGTCAAAGAAAATTATAGCCAAAAAATATAATAACTGAAAGAAATACACATGCTTAGTAACACACAACAGAAGGTAAGAGTGAGGTTATCCTAAGTTTTTCAGCTTTTCATCTGTTCCATATCAGTATTTCTACCTTGGTATATGTAATTTAAAAATTTAATAAAGACCATAATTAATTAAATGCTTGAACGGAAAACAAATTATTTCCAGAGATGGGCCCTGGTGCGTAGGAATTTATTTTGTTTACCGTTGCTATCTCCGCAGTATTGTTTGAAAGTAAAAACTCACCTCAATTTCCTGGTATTTTATTATCACAGCACAGAATACGTGATGGCCTATAAGCAGAATATGGCCGTTGAGTGGGATGTAAACCTTTTTCAATGAACTGTGTAATGTTTCCTATGCATCCTTCTAACGCATTATTACAAAGATTAAAGCATTAAAAATGATACCAGGAAAAATAATACAACAAGGATGTCCATAAGAGTTTAAACAAAAAGTTCATTTGAAATACAAAATAAAAACTGTTGATTTGGCAGGTCTGAAATGGAAGGAAAGTAACTCAAATTGGAAAAAAATGAAGTTTCTCACAAAAGACATCTATAATAAAAAGAATCTGTCCACTAATCCGAAACTAAAGCACTACAATGCTGTAGTAAGGTCAGTGATTTTTTTATGCCACAAAACAGCGTACCTCTTAAGCCTGGGAAAGCTGTTGCAGATCGAAAGGGAATATTTAGAAGAATTTATGAGTCAAGAATATCACAGGGGAGCTACAGATTGAGATTGAATAAAGAAATTTACGAAAGGACAGAAGATTTAGAAAAAACTTTAATGAATAATCAAATAAATTTGAACGGATAATTTATCGGGATGGATCCCACAAGGTTGAAAAATAAAATATAAATAGATATACAATCTGAAAAGCCAGAGCGGTTAAGCCAACCAGGCGAAAGAAGAATTTAAAAGACTTCGAGATACTGGTTAGGACTGCTTGGAAAGAAAGATTTAGAAGTCGACTCAAAAACATTAGGGTTCGTGTGATTGAAGCATGGGCATGAAGAGAGAATGAAAGATGATTTCGGAGAAAAAATAAAGAGTGAAAAACATGAAATAAGTGTGGTCGTTTGTTGGCCGGTGTGCAAAAAAATAAATAAATATAACTTTTTTAAATAAATAAAAATCGGAAAATTCCAGATTTTTTGTTTATTATTGTAATACATAATTTATTATTGTTTAGACAGAGAAACCTATCGTTCCGACGCGAAATATTTCCTATTTCTAAGGTGCAGAATTGATAGTTTATAAAGGTTGTGGAACCGTTTTTATTATGGATCTTTAGGTATCATTTTCTGATTTGCCTGACCTAATCTACCACTCGACGAAAAAACTGAGCTACAATTATATCACAATAAAAATAATGACGAATAACTCACTATCTTCTGTTATCGTTAGGCCGCGTCTCCACTATGCTCGCGAATCAATGCCGCTTCGCGCTCCTTCTTAATGGAGACGTGATTTGTGAACATGGCCGAAAAGGAAGTGATCCGCAATGATAAGGCGAATCTTGAAGGGACAACATTTCGCCCGAGTTAGTGTCAAGTGCAGTGTATATTTTAATTAATTATTTGACAAAAGACTACAGAAGGCCTCCTCGTTTTTGTCGGGCTAATTGCATGAAGAGAGAGGTAAACGCGAGTTAGTTAGAACTAAGATCTCGAAAATTTGGTGAGAACCATAATAATTTAACGCACATTTCTTCCACTAACTTTAAAAAGCTTTTTAACTTGGTCGCACTGTTCATTCAGATATTTCCGAATAAACGGAAAATATACGGCATACGGATAAAGATTAAAATTAACGGCGAGTGCGCCTCAAATTTTTCTAAAATAAACTAAAATGATAAATGCAGATCAGTACTATTTTATATGGACATTTAGTGTAATTTTAAAATTAGACTAGATAAAATTTCTATAAGGGGGGGGCTCATTATGTAAAACGTTGAGTTGCCGTTCCGAAGGTCCCGGGTTCAAGTCCGGTTGTAACATATAAATTATTTAATCCAATAGTAGCCATGGACGGGCCCTCCTGGGTATCACCCAGCCTCTATAAAATGGTTACTCTTTTATTCGTATACAATTTTTAAAATCAAAAATGCTCCTTTCTTTGTTACGAATAAAGTTATCCATTAAGACCTTAACGTCCTATATGTTGCAGACCTGGCCCGAACACGATGTTAATAGTTTCATGACAACCTCAATTCCAACTCAAACTCATTAGTTTTAAACCTAGCTACCTCTTCGATTCCCGATAATCCTTCCGTTTTACCTTCTACCTTAATTACCTTGATTACCTTCTAAGGTTAATATATTATTTGAGTAGTAAGGTAAATATATTGTTATTTATAATAATATGACAGTGGGTAGTTTCCCTACTCGCCTTTATTTCATGTCATTACGATTCATTCATCCTATTTACTTGTATTAGAATACAGTTGTAAATTTCAATAAATAACTTAACAAAAAAATTAGTTCCGAAAGAGCACTTCTTGAAAAGTGAGTTCCTCTTTTCCATTTTTTTTTTCAATTCCAATTTATTCGAACCTGGTTCAAACTGCACTAGGTTGACTGGTTAGTTGATAAATAAACTTGCTAAAGTATTATTCAGGATGTCTTAACTGTTATTATTGAAACAAAGTTTTATCAATATATTCGTTTATAATAGAAATGGAAGCTTATGAGAATAAAAATGAGTTGATCATTTTGAGATATAGTAAGTTGCTACTGTTACTCTAATTAATTGGCCACTCAGGAAGCTAGGACGACTTGACTTCAGGGAGGATTAGAAAGTGAAGAGAACCATTCAAGTAAAGGGCCCATAACGAACAAAAAACATCATATGACATAAGCCTTAGAAAGCTATCGTATGGCATACGTCCGCTCGAGAACGGCCTTAACAATTTTATTTATTAATGTTATTATTTAAAGAAAATAATATGTCTCCAATTGACAATTTGAATCACCAATAGCAGAAAGCCAGCTCCAACTAGCACTTTCCTAAATTTAACATAAAAGGGATCTTGTCCTGGATTAGTTCTGTGAAGTGGATTGCAGTGAGCAAAATATTGAAGGCGTTGTCAAGACGTAAGAATCATTTTTTTAGTAATCTATGCCTCCTGTCTATCAAAAAATTTAAAAGTTTCAATAACAAAAATCTCAAACGTTGCACTAGTTGCCTTTCTGCAGTTAGCGATTCATTTAAGGTATGATGCTTACTTAATGATTAATTTACCGATCCTGTAAAAATTGTATAATTTTGTCGTAAGGCTTCGTTGGTTATGTCGGGTAATATTTACTTGAAATTGGTGTTTCAGATTAAACATTCAAAGGAGTTAATCTTGTTTAATTCAATTTAATATAATGAAAACCTAGTATGCCGCATGCTACTTTCTTTTACCTCAAAAATAAATAATTATACTTGAAATTCAGTAGTCATTGAAATTTCCTTTGATTTTCGTGAGCAAATTTAGATTTTTTAAAATATATATACCAATATAAATATCTCGAAATCAGCCAACCACTTCGTTAATTTCCGCTTGTCAAATTTCCCAAGATCTCCATACGTTTTGGGAAATTGAGAATATTGATACTCCCACTCCTCAAGACCCTCTTGACGTTATTCCCGAGCAACATTTCATCGCCACTCATAAGCGAAATGATGATAGCCGATATTCTGTCGCTCTTCCTGTTAAACAAGACGCCACTCCTTCTAGCTCAACATTACCTTGGCCTACTGGAAATGCATTTAAGCCACTTGGCCTCAGCATACAGCCTATCCAATCTACCACACCACCTACGAATCCAGGTCAAGAAGTAAGTTTACAGCATAAAATAATTGGTGCTAAGAAAATAATTTCGAATCCTGAAAAACCTCAGCCCAAAAAATTATCAGAACTACCGTTCCCATCAAATAGCGAATTTACAGTTCGACAAATAAGTCACAAACCTAGACCTCCATTTATTTCTAGGCCAGCACCAGATATTCCTCGCAAAGATGTTGTGAATTCTATTAGTATCATTCCTACATCTAAAGTAGAACCAACAAAACATATTCTCCCGCGACCTATACAAAATGAAAAACCCAAGCCACTAGCAGAGCTTAAGGCTACTCCAGTTTCACTCATCGCGGTACAACCAGATCAAACCTTTGAGCATTTTTCTTCTCGTTTTTCATCCTTCAACAGACTTCAACGAATTGTAGCTTGGATGCGCCCCTTCGCATTGATTGTCGATCGGGTAAACTGTCTTTTAGTAGGCTCTTAAGTCGTGTCAGAACTACAAGACGCCTTGCTCACTATTGTTTTACTCACTCAAGCGGAACATTTTTCTCAATTTCTACCTAAAATCCGAGCTGATAAACCGGTCAAGCCACTTTGCACCCTCACTCCCTACATCGATAATCTAGAAGTCAGAGAGTTTTTATCGGCGAAACGACCAGACTTACGTCTTTGGTAAGTCGATTTTATTTAACTGGTTTAGATTTCTTATTATTATTTCATCTATTATTGCGAACTCTTTTTCGAATAATACTATATACAGTCTACCCAGAGCGTAATTTTAATTTAGACGAAATCACGTTTCGTTTGAATTAGAAAAAATAGTTAACCTACGAACTTTGATTCAGCAATAAATGATCATACATAATACAACAAAAAGTCTGGTTTATATTGTTGTTTTTTTATTCATTCTTAATTCCTTTCAACACTGTACGTGTTAGATATTGATGTGGAAATGTGTTAAGTACTATTTTTCCAACTTATAGGAAAATATTTTTCCTTTTTCTTCTTCTTCTTGTTATCCAACACACTTTTAGTGTCTTTCAGCTTGGGGAGCATTTAGCAATGCTGCAATGTCATTTATTGCACCTGGTTCTTTCCAGGTTCCGAGTTTGCCTGATGTTTTCACCTTTTGACGTAAATACGTCTTTAAAATTGCTTCAATAGTGGGAGGCAATTCAAAAAAACGAATGATAACAAAATCGGAGGATACAGTTTGGTGTTCCAGCTACATATCTATCATCTCCATTAAAAATTCACTAAGAACACTGGATAGCTAAAGGATCTAAGAATTTATTGGAACTGTGACACATTGCGCGCGCTGGGCGAGGAAGCGTCGTCATTTTGAGGTCATTTTGCTGCGTATCGAGATTTCCATTCACTATAACTGTTGATTCGGAGAAGCTACGACGTTACTTTAAGTTTCAATCGTCAGCTCTTGTCAAAATCTATCGAATGAATATAAAACATATGAGTAAAATAGTAACTGTGATTATAATTTTAAAAAATATTTTCAAAAATATATAAAGTACGCCTCGAAAAGCCAAATCCAAATACAGAAATTGTATACGCTTGGAAAGGGCTTTCCAAGAGCGATCGAATGACAATAATAAAACACCACATCCAAAATCGTCAAGCTTTGGTAGTACATCTGCAGCTGGGGCATTGAAATTATGCAAGTGGATGATGAAATCGCTTCTATATTGACAACGGAATGTGTAGGCATCGATTGTGTACGATCGTCGATTATGAAGTCACATTGGGCAGCAGCTAGTGTCCGTTTCACTACGACGTTTTTAAAAATCCATTCCGATATAAGCGTGATGTGTGTGATCGTCTATGGTTTCTGCCCTCATTGAAACCAGTGAAAGAAAAATACTTACCAGTAGTGGACTCGAAAATGTGCGGAACGTGTAAACAATCAATGGACTTGGACAAAATGCCCATGCTGTCACGTTCGAACGGACTTATGTATCCACCTAAACTACACTGGTTTCCCACATTCGATCCATTCATTGAACGTCTACTACAAAGCGACTGCCATTCATGCAGATATGTAGATTGCGTTACAACGGCAGCTAGGGTATCATCGGACTAGCCATTAATGCACCCGTGGATTTGGTCACAATGGTGCAACAGCTACTGCGTCAATTAGACGATGGTCTGGTGTTCAATGTTAAGATATAGAAGAATATGATCTGAGCGGTGTTGTTAAAATTTCATTGGTAAAATACTACGATTCTTACTTGGTCAACCATTGTATAAGCATTACAAGATTACAGTACACTGGGATTCATTTCATGCTATCACAATAACCAGTCGTGTGCCAGCAAACGCCTCCGGTGATGATCCGATAGAGCATCTGGATAGTATATGACAGAAGTGCACCGGAGTCGGAGGTTCTGCTAGCAAGACAGCACTTTAAGCTTTGGAATGAAGAACATTGCTCCTGGCCAGCATTCAATACAGCTGAACATTATTTACGACGTGTGTCTGTCAAATAACTATCGTTTCTTTTGTTATAATACATAAATAGTAATATTTTATACAAAAAATATTACCCAGTACGTAAACATATTCACGTACAACATACGGACGTGCCCATGGCACAGCCACACCCTATTTTTTTCTGCATAATCGTTAAATATAGTCCAAGTATGAGGTTCTTGGACAGCCTCGTGATGTTTTACCCTTAGGGATGTAGTCAATATACTTTTGTTTAATGATAAAATTATTTTAAAATTTAGATATCTTCATCTATTACCACAACTACCAATGAGTAAATGTTTACTTTTTAAAAAGATAAATGAAATAAATGGTATTATAGAGGATAAAAATGAATATATTCACTGAGAAAAAGGGCTAAGTTATATTAAAATTTAATTTAGTATCGATATAACGAGTTTTATCGAATTCGTTTCAGCCAATTTTAATACATTAGCAAAAACGTGCAGAATCTATTACATAAAATGGCACGTCTTTTAAATTTAGTTTTTAAAAAAATGTAATATTGCAGTTTTGTACTCACCTTTGAAACTGGAATTTCAATTTAGTCCAAATTTAGGAGCTAGATTTACAAATTTAGACACACAAAGAGACTTACTGATACACTTATGAAAAAAAGGAAGAATATTGTATTTCCGTTAAAAATGGATAATAAGTGTCTACGCCTATCAATACATTCCCATAGTATTTTTTTTCTTACACGGCTAGTAAGCTAGAAATATGGATAAATCTGACGATCCTTAGTCATTAAATTAAATGATTCCACACATAACCACCAGCCATAGTGATAATGATATTATGTTAATAACGTGTGTTGTGTCATTGAGTTTACGATGGCATCACTTTGCGTTGTAGTTGCATTTCTGTTGTAAAATGTGACACATCTATACAAAGCAAATGAAATTAGATTATTTTTTTTTATCATCCCAGATCATGCTTTGAACTAGCTGTGTGCTGTGAAATATTTCCACATAACTCGCTCAGTATAGTTCAGGTATGACATTCTTGGGCGTCCTCGTGATGTTTTGCCCAATATATATACTAAGCTATTGTTTAATAGGCTAGCGGTGAGGTATCAAAAAAGGGCTTTAGGTTGTAAAAAAATTTAAGAGAGCTGCATTTTTATATGTAGTAAGGTCTGAGTAGTGTAAATAGAAGTAGATTAAATCACTTCTTAATAATTTATTTTTGTTTAAAAAAAAAAGATGTAATATTGCAGTTTTACACTCACCTTTAAAACGTGAATTTCAATTTAGTCCAAATTTAGGAGCTAGATTTACAAATTTAGACATGTTGTAAGGGCATATCTGAGTAGTGTAAATCCAAGTTTGCAACCGAAAAAACGGATGGGAACACTTTTGATTTATAATTCTTCATTTGACTATTGATAATTTAGTAGCAACATATATTTAGAAATCCATAACATCTTTCATTATGGAGCGGGCTAGCTCAGATGGTAGAGCGCTTAGTTTCTATGCCGAAGTTTTCCGGTTCAAATGCGGCTATGCCAGAAAAATTATTTAATCTATTAACAGCCGTAGTTGGGCCTTGTGTGATTTAATAATTCTACTTGTGTTCATCCTGCCTCTATAAAGTGGGGAAAAACCTGGGAAAAAACATAAACAACCATTTTCTTAGAAACACTACAGTCTCTACTATGTATTGAACCCAAGATCCCTCAAGGGTTGTAGTGGTACAAGTTTTTTTTTCAGCTTTAATATCTTTCATTATAGAAAATTATGATTACTGCAATATTGTATAATATCGGGTGAAAAAAGATGATTAATTATTGTTGTATGCTAACACTTAGCCTGATCACACCCTACGTTATTGGTCAATCATTGAAAACAGAACTCGTAGACATCCAAATTGGTCGCTTTCTCCTCCAATTAACACATCTTATTATGGTATATTATGTAACATTATGTAAACAAGTCTTCTATATTTGGTTCTTTTCTTTGCTTAATTAACCCAGAGATATCTCCGTGTAACACGTTCCTTTTCTTGAATATCATAGAATCAATTGCACAATATGTAAAGGTCGGTGTGGTCCGAGACCCTGCTTTATATCTCATACGGCTATGGTCCATTTATTCCTGCTAATAACTGCCCTCACGAAAACCCATCCCATGCTTTCTCTCCCGAACCGACTCCTTCTAATGAAACATTAGTGTAATTATGCAAATATCCCAAGGCACCCGGTTTTTTTTCCTCTTTCACCGCCGGGATCCTGAAACTGAAAGTGACCGAACCAGCGAGCGACGGCCTCAAGCAGCCTCTTACTCACACAGGCCTTGGCCTTTACCAACGCCGTTTTTATTTTATTTTTTTAAATTCTAATAATAGCAGAAAATACAGACTGGACCAAATCACTTTAAAGGCTTCCTTATAGTGAATAATAAACCAGTTTTCCAAGCCCTTGGGTTTAACTAGGTAAAAATAAAAATATAGTGTTCTCTCACGAATGCAAGATACATATAACTATGATTAACTCTGAAGTAAAAACTGATCTACTTTTCCAATATTCCTTGTATAACAAGGAACTCGTTCCAAAATACTGATAATTTTTCTTCTTATCATTTTTTTAATTTACACTTACTTAGCTGAAACGACAAGAATATACTTGCCGTTTCAGGATACTTCTACACTTACTAGACAAACGCTCTAAGCTCCAAATTAATTACAAAAGACTCATATAAATGACAATTATAAGACCTAGTTGGATTTACGGAGTAGAAGAGCAGTGGTTCCCAACCTTTTTTGTACCACGCCCCCTGTTCAAATGAAAACCAACCATGGCCCCGTGTTCAAACGAAATTCCTCTTACGCCCCCCCATGCCTAATAAATTATATGGGCATATTATATATATGAAAAAAAAACAATAAGTATTACATTGAAAACAAATCCAAGAGCCAGCATTATAAATTTCAATTTGAGATAATGAAGTACTGATAAGGGAAAAATAACTAAAAATAAATGAGAGTTTTTCATTTTCAACTGGTCTCGTGCCCCCTTCCCCGGGGCACTCACGCACCACTTAAAAACACAAGTTGGATTAAAGAATAAAATCACCAACCATATTTTTTTGTTTTTAAATCATGTAATTTGTTCATATAAGCGAATTTACTTGTTTTTATATTATTACAGTTGTAAATATCAATAAATTAATTAATAAATAAATAAAATCATGCTTTCATACAAACAAATAAATAAATTATATATGAGCATTTTATTCTTGACAAGGCTTCCCTTCCAACCAAAAGCTAGGCAAAAATCCAGGAAACATCTTTTTCATGAATCTTCCAAAAAAATTAAGCTGGGTATATTAAATATTATAGTTTTTCCAAAAATGTTATTAAATATTGTAATATTTCCAACTAGTTTGGCTTTGTTCTTTTCACTTAGAATGTTTTAAGTGTTGATATGATAATTTTTGTTCACTAAACCCTGACCCTGACTATCTCTAGGTTTCCAACCTTCTTCGCTCATAATGAACCCGGATCGAAAGAGAGTGTAAGGCTATTCGCACATCGGCATACCGACACTCAGGTCATGAAGCCATTAGCGTGAAAACTGAGCCTTTGTTCAAAAGTACTCTCGGTTCGTGTTTTTCGAAAGGTCTTTAACGTCGCTTTCTTTCTTAACCATCGATAAGGATAAGAAGGATGGTTAGAAGTGAATAGTAACTTGGATGATTTTCTCAACAATTTGTATGTATTTGTTGCAATAAGTAGGGTTTATCAGTGTAGCGATTGAAGCAGTAGATTTTAACTTAAAGATATTGCTTATCATTAATCAAAATATTTGTTTTTTTATTATAAAGTACATTATTACAATCTGCCAAATTTTCGGACAATAAGCAATAGTGGTATAGAACTAAATTTACACATTAATAAATTAATTTCGCACAATATTGACGGAAGCCCCTTTTCATCGCCCTTTATTTTTCTTAAAAATTTAAAAATATTTCTTTTCATTTCTGTTGTGATTCACAAATGGTCACAAGGTTGACTGAATTGTTTACATTTTATGCACGTAGAACCCAAGTATTTTTCTATTGGTTTTCAGTCTAAACTGTTCAAATAGTTCAAAACTATTTTTGGTGTTTAGTTCCACAGGGATGACGCGAGATGAAATATTTCGGTCTACCCCGTTTTTTTTAATTAGATTTTTCAACGTTTGGGCCAACCAGGACGAGGTCCATCTTTAACATCGAGATTTCCAGAACGAAAATGAGCAAACCAATTACGACGCTGGCGTTCACTTAGGCCCTTATCATCATAAATACCATACAACTCGATAGACCTGCGTTCCATTTTTCCATTTTCGGGAATAAAAAAGCAAAATATAACGAAAATGACCTTCTGGAATATCCATCTTTGGACAGCTACTTTTCAATCTATAGATTTCATTGAATTTAAGGAAAAACAGAAATTACTTTCCTCCTGTCCTATTATGTATTAGTTCTTATGGTCTTAATGTGAAGTAATTTTATGCTTAGAAATGATATATTGTATGCATACATTTCACATTTGATCGAAAAATTGAGATTTAAAGAAATAATAATTGATGTTGTTGAATAATTCAAGGAAAATTATGAACAGATTTTAGGTATATTTAAAAATCAAAACAATTGACCAATAATTATTTTTTTTTAAATTATAAATAGTAATGTGACGTAAGTCAATAAGATCCTAAAATTAAAAGTAATATTCAAAGAACATTCTTTCTCGTGTATACATAGCGAAAATTGCGAGAACACAAGGACATGGGATCGGATAAGAGAAAAGATTTGTCCTCTGCCGGCAGGCGGCCTTGGTGCCTTAAATGGTTAGAGCGCTGTCACAGAGAGACAGAGGATCCGGGTTCGAATCCCGGCCGAGGGCCTATCTTTTCTCTTTAAAATAAAAAGATTTTAGGTATAGATTCGAAAATGGGGAGAAACAAATTGTCACAAGAAACAGTTTTTTGTTCTTTGAGTACAACAGTTTCATTGATTCTTTGAGTACAGGGCATGAAGAAAAAAGACTTGCAGCGAACGGATTTTGAACAACAGGGATTAAAAAATGGTAAGCCCAATACGATAAATCATTTTCTAAATGATGAAATCTTCTATAGCTAAAATATTTTGTCTGTTATCTATTCGCAGGTTATCGCTTCGAGTTGAGTTATAAGTTTTAACTGTTTAATCGTTTGATTTTTAATATTTTGTATAAATACAAGTTATTGTGAGATTGAGTATGGAAAATAGAATGTAATTATGGATAATGAGTAGATTTCGGTAATCATTTCATCAAAAAATGTAATTTCAACTAACATTTCAAAGTATAGATGATAAACGTTTGTTGAAACGTTCATTCCTAGTTCATTTCCATACTAAAGCTCATGATAACTTGTACTTTTGGAAAATATTAAACGGGAAACGAACGAAAAGTTAAAACACAACTTCAAGCGACAACCAGAGGAATAATTATCTGTTTTCATAACACTCAAAGAAGACTTGACTATCCTAGTTTCCTAATTGTTCATAATTCATTGAGAGTAAATTTTAATATCTATATTGACAATGGGTCACTAGACAGAATCAGTTTAACATTTGTGATGTAGTTTCAGCTACAATTTAAAAAGCACAAATGTTAAATCAACTCTACTTCCTGGATATTACAGATATCAAGGAAATATACTTCTTTTTAATTGGCTAGTTTCTCCAGTTTCAGAAGGTTGCTGTTCGAGTTCTCACAATGAAGAGGTTATTGTGTTCGCGTGCTCCTAATGAACACTTTCATTGAGAACTTGGTACAGTTTTCATTTAGCGGTCGTCTCAGGAGATAAGTATGTGGATCACGATACTCCACTTCTGAACCGGGATGGAAGATCGTAAAACCAGCCAGAACAAGTCTCTCGATTCCATAACTAGATAGAAAGAAATCTATTTCGATTAAACAATTCCCACAAACGTATGTTTGTCTCTCTTTCACGCAAAAACTACTGAATGGATTTGGATGAAACTTTACAGTAATATAGGTTATACAGCAGAATAACACATAGGCTATAGCAAGCGCGGATTTAGGGGGGAGGGGGCACGTGCCCCCCCCTCCCGCCGCCGACAGTTTTTTTTTAGCTACTGTGGAGAATCCATTATAGTACATAAATAAAGAAAAATCACATGATAATTGTGGTTTAAATAACAGAAAGGACAGGAGTGAAACTATTTGTTTTGATATCCTACGAATATTATAAATGCGAATGTTTGTTACTCATTCACGCAAAAACTACTGAACGGATTTGGATGAAACTTATTGAACAGTCTCTCAGTAGCAGCCGCAGTGTACGGGAGTGTCTTAATCAACTAAAAGTTTCTTTCACAGTTTTTCATTATTTTAGTCTTGTATATTTCTTTTTCGTTATTTTTTTTTTTTAACCTCAACAAGTGATTACTCACTATTTATAAGTGGACTAAGAAATCCTAAACAATGCCCCTAGGGGGGGCAGAAACCGATATGGATGCGGCCACACCAGGTCCATCAGGTGTTAACAATCCAAAAAGAAAAAGGAGTGACCGCATTAAATACAATATAGACGTTTCAAACAGTTACGACATTTTTTCAGATTTAGATGAAGAAGAAATGATCACCGACGTACCAGCCGCCAACATTAGGAGCATTAAGAACAATCAATTTCCACCTATAATAGTCAGTGGCACTTACAATAGCATCAAAGAAAGCATAAATAAAATAAAATCAAAAATCAGTGAAGTACATATGAAATGTTATGGTAATAAAACATCATTCTATGTATACAACAGCGAAGACTTCACAACAATCAAAAATATATTGAAAGAAAAAAACCTCGGATTTCATTCCTATACTCCTAAAAATGAAGTTAAGCCTAAAGTGATTATAAAAGGAATGCCACCAGAAACCACGGCAGAAGAGATTACAGCCGATCTACGGAATCAAGGTTTGGAAATCTTCAAAATATATACTATGGAAAAAAAATCTGAAAATGGGCCCATAAAATTACCATTAGCAGTTGTCATCCTGGAAAATAAAGAACAATTGAACAAAATAAATAAAATAAATTACTGCTGTAACATAGTTATAAAATGGGAAAAATACAGATCAAACAAAGAAATAACACAATGTTTCATCTGTCAAGAATTTAATCACGTAGCACGAAATTGCTTCAAAAAACCTAAGTGCTTAAAATGCTCGGAAGAACACCTATCCAAAAACTGTCCAAATTCTTTAATCGACGGATTCACCCCGAAATGCTGTAATTGCTCCGAAGCACACTTCTCCAATTCACCACAATGCATCAAGTATAGAAGAAATTTAGAATTGCAGTTAAGCAAAAAGAAACCTATTCTAAAGGCAGCTCCTCGAAAAAATTTCAAAACAACCGAACAGGAATTTCCCTCACTACCAACACCGAAATCACAATGGCCTCAAAACACCTTCTCAGGAAATCAAAATCAGAATA
Source organism: Arma custos (assembly GCA_037127475.1). Lineage (NCBI taxonomy): Eukaryota > Metazoa > Arthropoda > Insecta > Hemiptera > Pentatomidae > Arma > Arma custos. Next base: position 68,745,283 of record CM073761.1, on the reverse strand, counting down.
ATAGTGAACCTTCATTTACAGACTGCTTCAAAGAAATAAAAAACTTTTTTAGCTCTTTTAACATAGGTAAGATAATTACTAAATTTAAAAACACTTTAGTACAACTAAAAAATGCAGATGACGGTATGTCCAAAGTATTTATTCTAATAGAGGGATTACTCTCTTTAATAGACTAATAATCATGATAAATGATATAAATATATATAATAATTACATGTATTTACATTTCATAAACTGTAGCGAAGTAGAATTACGTACGTACTTGGACTTCTCTAATTCTACTCACAATTGGCACAACAACAACATTTCACCAATCTCGCACAATCACGAACTTGACAATAAATACTTTATCAGTAGAATTTTTCTCGTTGCTCTCATCTCGAAGGCCAAGGCCCCACTAGTTTACATCTCCCTCAAAACAAACTGCTTACAGTCTCCGCTCTTTATCATAGTAAATAAATATTTTCATATGATATATAATATAACAATATATATCATAGTAAATCATAGTAAAGTACATAGTAAACAAACTCTTATACTAGTTTCTTTACTGCTGTTTTATCTCGATTATTTATTTTTAAAACCAATTGAAAACCAAGAATAATATGATAATTAATAAAGAAAAAATTAAATTAATGATGTGGAACGCACAAACTATTCGTGGTAACGATGTGGAATTTAAAATATTTCTAGAACAAAATAAACCTCACTTTGTTTCAGTAAGTGAAACCCGGCTGGCTCAGCAGGATAGATTTTCAGTTCCGGGATATGACATTTATCGTAAAGATCGTAACAGGGCGGGAGGGGGCGTCATGCTGTTAGTGCGTTCCGATATTCAACACCACTTCATGCAAGTGCCAAAATTAGAATTTACCGAAGCAGTAGCCATTAATACAACAATAAATAATAAACTTACTACAATCATATCAGTCTATATACCTCCAAACAAATTAAATATTGATGATATTGCTAAATTGTTTAGGTTAAATAAAAATATATTAATATACGGTGATCTGAACGCCAAAAGCTTACAGTGGAACTGCCATAGCACATACAAAAATGTTAAACTCTTATTAAACTATATAGTAAACAACCAAATAGAATTGCACAGCCCTTACGAACCAACCCACATTCCCACGCAACGCGATTACAAACCAAGCATAATAGACCTAGCTCTCACCAAAAATATACATAACTTATCCCCACTCATCGCATTATCATGCCTTAACTCGGACCACAACCCCGTGATTTTTTGTTTAGGGTCATCTTTATCTAATAGCCCGAAAAGAAGTAAGTTTGCATTCAAACAGGCTGACTGGCAAAAATTTCGGAAAATAATAGATTCTAAAATAAACCACAACCCAATAATTAATAACTCTCACGAGATTGACCGAAATATAAATAATTTAAATCTACTAATTAAACAAGCCATGACAGAAACTATCCCTCAACATTCCTCACAGTCTTACCTTAACTATAATTTACCTCCTTCTCTACTAGCGCTCATACAAATTAAAAATAGACTTAGAAAAAAATACCAACGTAACAAAAGCATGCATATAAAGAAAATTTTTTATAATTTCAACAACTTCGTTAGATTCCGTATCAATCAATGGAGAAATGATAACTGGGAAACAACTTTAAAGTCATGTAAACCTGGTGAAAATAAAATGTGGAAAATACATAAAATTCTAACCAAAAATTCTACTAAAATTCCCCCACTGAAACAGAACAATAGTTACGTCTACACGGACAAAGACAAAGCCGATTTATTAGCCCGTAATTTCCAACTCACGAACTCTACCACTTCGAATTTTGGCTCTAATCATAACAATAAAAAAATAAACAAATCTGTTCGGAACTACTTAAAAACGCCATACGAAATTAATTTTCCCGCCATTTCACCCAAAGAAACCGGAAAGATTATAAACAAATTAAAAACAAAGAAAGCCTCAGGGGACGATGGCATCCCTGTACAGGTTATAAAAAACCTGAGCAGGAAAACCATCTGCCATATAACGAAAACATTTAACTCAATATTAAGGCTCAATTACTTTCCCTCCGCTTGGAAAATTTCCAAAACAATCGCTATTCCTAAACCAAATAAAAATCCTAACAGTTTTACAAGTTACAGACCAATTAGCCTCCTAAACATTTTATCCAAAATCCTGGAACGCTTGCTTTTAAAAAGAATTGTTAAGCATGTAAAAGAGAACAAACTGATCAAAGATGAACAATTCGGTTTTAGAGAACACCACTCCACTGTAGACCAACTAGCTCGCCTTACCGACTTCATAACACAAGAATTCAATAATAAAAAACATACAGGCATGCTTATGTTAGATCTGGAAAAAGCTTTCGATACAGTATGGCATTACGGTCTTATTTATAAATTAATCTTGTACAATTTTCCTTCATACCTAATACATGTCATATATTCTTTCCTCTCCAATAGACAATTCTATGTTCAAATAAACACTGCTAGCTCCAAAACACTTTCCCTACCAGCTGGACTTCCTCAAGGCTCTTGCCTATCCCCAATCCTATTCAATCTGTTCATATCAGATCTCCCAAAACACCCAAAAGTAACCACATCGCTTTACGCAGATGACACCGCTTTGTACACAGCATCATACCGAATCGATACAATAGTAAACCGATTACAACAAGCTTTTAATAAAATCCATAAATTCTGTCAAAAGTGGAAACTAAAAATCAACCCAACAAAATCGGCCGCCATAATCTTCACAAAACGCAGACCCAACATAGATCAGCATATCATCTTAAATTCCGAGCACATCCACTGGTCTAAATCCGTAACATACCTCGGTTTAATTCTAGATAGGTCCTTAACATTCACTGAGCACATCAACAGGAAAACAGAAAAAGCGAAAAAAACGATCTACAAAATGTTTCCCTATTTTAATAAAAAATCCAGACTATGCCCCAAAAACAAGCTAATCCTTTACAAAACAGCAATCCGCTCAGTGCTGACCTACGCCTCACCTGTCTGGAGTTCAACCTGCGCTACAAATTATAGAAAGTTGGAAAGGGTACAAAACCTATGCATGAGAATTATTAATAATTATCCCCGCTACACGAAAATATCGACTATGCTCAGAGATCTTGAACTTCCCACGGTAAAACAATATGTTTCAGCCCAAACAAAAGCATACTTCGAAAAAACTCCAGCTTCCGAAAACCCATTAATCCGAGAAATCGGTAACTATGATAAACATTCACTACGACGGTACACACACAAAAGAACAAAACATATACTTCTCACTTAACAAATCACTATTCGTAGGTAACATAATCTAGTTATCTGTATTTATTTTATATTTATTTTTAATTGTGTATTTATTTTCTATTTAATTATTATTATTATTATTATATTTACTTACTTTATTTAGTATTATTTTTATGTATTTTAAATTACAATTACTATTATGGTTAATTTTTCTTTTCTTTTTATCTATTTTATTTATTTATTTATTTTTATTTATTTTTTTTTTTAAGCGGGTTTTTTCTACATTTTTCCTGCTATTGTAAAATTTACTTATAAAAGAAAACTTAAATTAATTAAAATCACTGTTGTCTGAACATGTAAAGGAAGTCCGGAACATGTATGTACACTTATTGCTACTTGTATATGTAAAACTGTAAATAAAGGTTTATTTATTTATTTATTTATTATTTTATAACTTATTGAATAAAATAGGTTATACATCAAGGGCAGATTTATGAGGGGTCTCGTGAAAAAAAAAAGTAAATAAAAAAAATAATAATAAATAAAAAAAATAATAATAAATAAAAAAAATAATAATAAATAAAAAAAATAATAATAATAAATAAAACATAAAATAAAATAAAAATTAAATAAAAAAAAAATAAATTAAAATAAAAACAATGAAATAAAATAAAAAAAATAAAATGAAAAAATAAATGAAAAAAAAAAAATAAAAAATAATTAAAATTAAAAAAAATAAAATAAAATATTTTTTCTTTTTTTTCTTTTTTTTTAATTTTAATTATTTTATTTTATTTTTTTTTTCATTTTAATTTTAATTATTTTATTTTATTTTTTAATTAATTTTTTATTTATTTTTTTATTATTTTTTTTATTTACTTTTTTAATTTTTTTTTTATTTTATATTATTATTTTAATTATTTTAATTTTATTTTTTACTTTATTTTTTATTTTATTTTATTTTTTTTATTTTATTTTATTTATTTTAATTTTATTTATTTTAATTTTATTTTTTGTTGGTATACCAACAGCCAAGCGAGAGTAGTTCTGGACTTAAATGGAGAGGATTTTCCAATCGAAAGAGGGATTCGTCAGGGCGATCCTTTATCACCCGATCTATTCAACGCGGTCTTGGAAGATGTTTTCAGAAACCTTCACTGGGAGAATTTTGGGATAGACATTAATGGTAACAAACTGTCAAATCTGAGATTCGCCGATGATGTACTTCTCATTTCACACTCACCATCTGAACTGAAGAAAATGATAGAAGAGCTAGTCCTAGTAGGAAATGAGCCTGGGCTGGAGATAAATTTTAACAAATCACTCCTAATGACAAATGCCGAAGAAGAAGAAATATTTCTCGGTACCAGCAATCTCCAATGGGTTAAAGAAACAATATACCTAGGGCAACTCATATCATTTGCAGATAAATCCAAGAAAGAGGTGAATAGAAGAATTAAAATAGGATGGTCCAAATTTTGGTCACACAAAAATATTTTTAAAAGCAACATGGCCATACATCACAAGAGAAAAGTTTTTGATGCTTGCATCATTCCCTCTTTAACTTATGAATGCCAAACTTGGAGCCTAAATAATGATACATCTAAATCCCTAGCAATCACTCAGCGTGCAATGGAGCGAAGTATGTTAAAGAAAAGTAGAAGGGAGAAAATAAAGAAGACAGAACTACGGAAGCTGACTGGTACGCGCGATATTCTCAAGACAGTATCTGATCTTAAATGGCAGTGGGCTGGATACATTGCAAGAATGGCACCAACACATTGGGCTAAGGCAACAACGGATTGGTATCCAATACACCGCACTAGGAGAAGAGGGAGACCAGCTACGAGATGGCGGGACGACATACAAAACTTCATAGGAGTATTATGGCACCGTTCGGCTTGGAACAGACGTAGCTGGGGTAAATTGGAAGAGGCTTATGCCCAAAGAAGGGCCTTTTTTTCTTTTTAAAAAAAAAACCTTGTAAATATAAAAACCATGTAAAAATTGTACATAGAAGAAAGAGGAAAAAATAAAGCTTATTATTATTATTATTAATTTTATTTTATTTTATTATTGATAATCGAGTATAAATTATCGATCATCGATTTTTTTTAATCGAAAAAAAATAAATCGATAAATAACGATTCGATTTTTTAATTTAAAATAACGATTTACAATTCAAATATAATTTGTAAATGGTTAATATATCAGATAATTTTCTGTACAGAAAATTGTTTGATCAGATTAAGGCAGCAACCTATCAGAGTTTTTAGTACAATAGGGAAAGGTGGTTCAAGGGTGCAATCCCTGTTACCCTTACGACGCCCTAACAACATTCATTTTACATTGTTTCTGTAAGAATAATAAATACTGATCTCACTATATACTATAGTGAATCATTGGCGTATTTAAACATATTGTCCCTGCCATTTCCAACTCTCAAATGTGAAAGAAAAAAAAGTGAAAAAAAAAAATAAGGATTTCGTTATTTGAAATTAAGAAATCGTTATTTTAAATTAAAAAATCGAATCGTTATTTATCAATTTATTTATTTTCGATAAAAAAAAAATTGATAATGGATAATATATAATCGATTATCGATAATCGATAATGGATAATATAAACTCGATATATTATCGATAATCGATATATTATCGATAATCGATATATTATCGATAATCAGATAATCGATATATTATCGATAATCGATAATATGTTTCGATATGTTATCGATAACCAGATAATCGATATATTATCGATAATCGATAATATTAATGTATATATTTGTTCATTAATGATATATCGAATTTCAATGATATATCGATTATCGTTGATATATCGATTATCAAAGATACATCGATTATCGATGATATATCGATTAACGATGATATATTAATTATCGATAATATATCGATTATCGTTGATATATCGATTATAGATTATATATTGATATATCGATTATCGATGATAAATCGATTATCCTTGATATATCGATTATAGATGATATATTGATATATCGATTATAGATTATATATTGATATATCGATTATCGATTATGTTATCGATTATCGATGATATATCGATTATCGATGATATATCGATTATCGATGATATATCGATTATCGTTGATATGTCGATTATAGATGATGTATTGATATATCAATTATAGATTTTCGATCATGTTATCGATTATATATCGATTATTGACGAAACATCGATTACCGATGACATATCGATTATTGAAGATATATCGATAATCGATGACATGTCGTATCGATGATATATCGATTATAGATGGTATATTGATATATCGATTATCGATTATAGATTATAGATGATATATTGATATATCGATTATCGATTATACATGACATATTGATATATCGATTATCGATTATCGATTAGGTTATCGATTATCGATTATGTTATCGATTATTGATGATATATATATTACAGATGATATATCGATTATCGATGATGTATCGATTATCGAAGATATATCGATTATCGATTAAATATCGATTATCTGTGATATATCGATTATCGATGATATATCGATTATGGTTGATATATCGATTATTGATGATATATCGATATATCGATTATCGATTGTCGATTATAGATGATATATTGATATATCGATTATCGATTTTCGATTATCAATGATTTTATTTAATTTTTAAAAAAATAACAAAAAATAAAAATAAAAAATAATAAAAAAAATTAAATTAAAAAATAAATAAATAAAAGTATTAAAAATATATAAAAAAATAAAATTAAATAAAAAAAAATGAAATAAAAAAAAATAAATAAAATTAAAAAAAATTAAATAGAATAAAAAATAAAATAGAATAAAAAATAAAAAAAAAATAAAAAAAAATAAAAAATAAAAAAAATGAAATAAAAAAAAAATAAAATAAAATAAAAAAATAAAAAATAAATAAAAAAATATAAAAAAAAATTAAAATTAAAATTAAAAAATATATTAATAAAAAAAAATAAAAAAAAAAATAAAAAAAGTAAATAAAAAAAAATAAATAAAATAAAATAAAAAATAAAAAAATGAAATAAAAAAATATAAAAATTTAATTAAAAAATAAAAAAAAATTAATAAAAAAAAAATAAAATAAAATAATTAAAATTTAAAAAAAAGAAAAAAAATTAAAAATAATTTATTTTTTATTTTATTTTTTTTATTTAAAAAAAAATTAAATAAAAAAAAAAATAAAAAATAAAAAAATAAAAATAAAAAATAATAAAAAATAAAATAAACAAAAAAAATAAATAAAAAAATAAAATAAAAAAAAATAAAATAAAATAATTAAAATTTAAAAAAAAGAAAAAAAATTTAAAATAATTTATTTTTATTTTTATTATTTTTCATTTATTTTTTTTATTTATTTTTTCATTTTATTTATTTATTTATTTATTTTTTTTTTTATTTTTTTTTATTTTTTTTTTTTTTTTATTATTTTTTATTTTTATTTTATTTTTTTTTATTTTATTTAATTTTTTTTTTTTTATTTAATTATTTTTTAAATAAAAAAATAAAATAAAAAATAATAAAAAATGAAATAAAAATAAATAAATAAAATAAAATAAAAAATAAAAAAATGAAATAAAAAAATAATAAAATAAAAAAATAAAAAAAATGAAATAAAAAAAATTAAAAAAAATAAAATAGAATAAAAAATAAAATTAAAAATAATATTTTTATTTATTATTTTATATTTTTTGTTTATTTTATTTTATTTTTATTTTATTTTATTTTATTTTTAATTTAATTTAATTTTATTTTATTATTTTTTATTTTATTTTATTTATTTATTTTTTTTATTTTATTTTATTTTTTATTTTTTTGTTTTATATATACAAAACCCTTTTATTTGTCCAAGTTATCTTTTATTATTTATTTCTTTAACAAGTATACGTTTCGACCCTTTGTGGTCATTCTCAATACATGTTTTTTATTTTTTATATTTTTTATCATCATTCAGTAGTTGAATTCAATCCGTAAAAATCTATATAACATTCAAAAAAGCAAAACATTAACATTATAAAATTTAACATTATAAAAAAATTTTTTCATTAATATATATGGAATACATGAATTTTCTTAAAAATTATCCTATCAGTCACACTATCATACATGTCAGTCACAATATCATCAAAAAATTCACTGCATATAAATTACAAATATTACATTACTGCTATCCTCACAATAGTTACAGATAGACATACCTTATTTTTTTCCTTGTAGACTGATATTAAAATGCAGAAAGAGGAAGAAAACTGGGTGGGGTCACCCATAGTCAGTCATTGCAACTAATAAGCAAAACTAGGACTTTGTCCGGTCTAGATTCTCTAAGTAACAATAGTTTGTTTTGTTTTATGTCTCACATTAATTATTATTTCGATGTCAAAAGTAAAACTATTATAATTTAACCATATTCTTACTATTAATATATATTGAAAACTATTTTTTATTCTATTTTATAGATATCTTAAAATTCGTTAATTATTGTTATTATAAAGCTGCTAATCCGATAGGTAAAAATATAAACAAGTAGAAAAGGATGTGATAAAAGGTTGAGTTTATTTTATTTATATAAGCAAATTGGTTATCTGTAAAGTTAATGTTTATTTTTATTTTTATGTTCATTTAATCTTAAAAAAATGGAGGAGTAGTATTTTGACAAATCTCCTCCCTCCTTTTTATCATTCACTATATTAGTTAAATTATCTGTTATATACAGTGCTTCTAAGAATTTACGTTTTGTTGTATTGCTTTCCCTATGCAGTATTTTAGGTCTGTTAAAATTAAAAGTATGTAGTTGTGTTTTACTGTGGTTAGATAGCGATGTGTTGCTTTTACATGTTGGTTTTAAGCTGTTTTTGTGGTAATAAAATCTATTTTTAAGGTGTGTACTAGTATGTCCTATGTAGTTTTTGTTACAATTTTCACAACTGATGTTATAAACTACATTTTTGTTTTCTAGTAGTGGGATTCTGTCCTTTTGGTTATTTATTATGTTTTTTATAGGGTTTGTTGTTTTGTGTGCGAATTTAATTTCAGGAATATCGTACATTCTAAAGGTCGGTGCTATTGTTTCTGACAGTCCTTTTATGTATGTCAATGTTTTATATATTTTTTTGTCCGGTACTATTTCTGATATTGTGGTTTCATCCGTATTATGTGTTGTTGTATTGTTTATTGGCTGTGTTTTTTTGTTTTCTATTTGGAAAAAGTTTGTAATTTTATTTTGAGTAGGTTTAGTTGTTAAGATGCTATTACTGTTATTTTTGTTTAGATTGTTTAATATTGGTTTTGGGTTATATTTATTGTTATTAGGTCTGTTATCAGTTATCTTCATATGTTCATTTTCATCTTCATTTGCATTATTTATTAATTTGATTTGTTTATACCATAAATTATTGATGAACTTTTTAGGGAAAGCATTACTTTCTAGGATGTCGAAAATTTTTGTTTTAGTTTCTTTTAAGTATTCTGTATCGGTTAGTTTAAGTGCTTTATTTATAAGGTTTTGTGCTGTGTTTTTGATTTGGTGCTTTGGGTGATTTGAGTAGAAGTTTAACAGTTGTTGTGAGGATATATCTTTTTTATACCATTTTGTGGTGAGGGTGTTGTTATGGGGATTTCTTATTATTGTAATGTCTAGATAGTTTAATGTGTGATTATTTTTTTCGAGTTCTTGTGTAAATTTAATATTTTTGTTTTGTTCATTGAGTACTTTTGTGAGTTGTTCTAAAGCATATTTATTAGTTATAATTAGTAGGTCGTCAATGTATTTTGTTATAAATATTGATGGGTTGTTTATTTTTTGTAGACTCTCTCTCAATATAAAATTTAGTACAATGCTTGATAGATTAACTGAGAGTCTACCTCCAAAAGGTAAACCTGTGGTTTGTTTATATATTTGGTTTTGGAAGGAAAAAAATCCATTTTCAGTACACAACTTTATACCTTCTATGAATATAGTTTTACTTTTAATTTCGGTGTGTGGTTCTATTTTGTCCCAGTTTTCGTTTATGATCTTATATGCTGTTTTTAGTGGTATATTAGGGAACATAGATATGACGTCAAGACTACACATTATATGGCCTGGTTTTAGATTAATGTTTTTTAGTTCTATTGCGTTTTTTATGTCAAAGTCGTTACTATTATTAAAGTGGTTTAATGACTTATTTAGGTGAGTTGCTAATTTATCTATTGGATTATTAGTGCCATCCACTATAGGTCTGAGTGGATGGTCTTTTTTATGTATTTTAAGGTAGCCGTGAATTCTGGGTGTGTTATAGTAGTTGTTAGTTAATTTAGTTTTTAGAGATTTATTTATAAATTTATATTTCATTAGTTTGTCTAGGTATTTATTAACTTTTTGATTTAGGTCGTTCATAGGATTATTTCTAATACTTTTGTAGGTATCTTTATTATTGAGTAGATTGAGCATTTTTTGTTTGTATTCTGTTTTTGTAATTATTGCTAATTGTTTAGTTTTATCTGTTTTGATTATGCATAGGTCTGGATTATTGTTGAAAAATGTTTTTGTAATCTTCAAATCTTTATTTATTAATTTAGAAAATTGGTTAGTTATAGAGGTTGGTTTATTTGTATCTTTGTTTAAAAAGTTTAGTATGTTTTTACTTATTATGTTTCTTAAGCCGTTTTTATGTGTATCTGGAGTGTCCAAAAAATTGATTATCGATTCTATGTCAGCTATTAATTGGAAAATATTAGGTTTTTTATATTCTGGATTGCAATTAAAATTGTCTCCTAAACTTAATAAATTTATAATATTATGAGGTATTGTTTGAGCGGTTAGGTTAATGACTCTATTTTCTTTATATAAGTTATCATAGTAATTGAATATATTGAGGGATTTATGTGAAGATTTATCTTTTTTATTGATATTATCAGAGTAGATAGTGGATTTATATACAGTAGGGATTTTATTTGTATTATATGGGTTTTTTTATGGTGGATTTATTAGGTTTATTTAATTTCTTGTATGTATTTGTTAATTTAATATCTTTTATTTTATTTTTCCATTTGGTGCATATTTCAACTATAAATGAGTGTGTCTCTTGATCAGTTTTATTAATATGATCCAAAATGGTTTGTATTTGTTTTTTGGTTTTATTAATGAGCCAGTAAGCTTGTCTTTTATCTAAAATTAATATTTTTTGTGCTATTTTGTTGAAAAAATTATTTTGTTTGGTGTTATTCAAGTATTGTTTATTAAAACAGTTTTCTATGTCTATTATATGTGTAAGTAAGTGGTTAGGTATAATCCTTTTTTCTAGACATAGTCTCAGGTAAGTCAGTTTGCATTCTGCATTAATTAATTTTAATCGTAATTCAAAAATCGATTTTAAGGTATCACTATCAATATCACCATTGTAAGGACTTACATTCAACTGGTCCCTGTTGTAGATCAATTCTTTCCTGAACTGTTTGATAATATCTTCCACTTTATTCTGTGTCATTTTCATAATGTGCTTAGGGTTTCACCTGTAGTTCATTTAATATTCATGGTTTTAGGTACTGGACTTGAAATTTAATTTAATTTTGTTTTATATATACAAACTATAAACGACCTACTAATTATAACTAATAAATATGACTTAGATCAACTCACAAAAGTACTCAATGAACAAAACAAAAATATTAAATTTACACAGGAACTCGAAAAAAATAATCACACATTAAACTATCTAGACATTACAATTAGAAATAATCCTATGAACGACCTGAATCGAAAAGTTAATAAATACCTAGACAAACTAATGAAATATAAATTTATAAATAAATCTCTAAAAACTAAATTAACTAACAACTACTATAACACACCCAGAATTCACAGCTACCTTAAAATACATAAAAAAGACCATCCACTCAGACCTATAGTAGATGGCACTAATAATCCAATAGATAAATTAGCAACTCACCTAAATAAGTCATTAAACCACTTTAATAATAGTAACGACTTTGACATAAAAAACGCAATAGAACTAAAAAACATTAATCTAAAACCAGGCCATATAATGTGTAGTCTTGACGTCATATCTATGTTCCCTAATATACCACTAAAAACAGCATATAAGATCATAAACGAAAACTGGGACAAAATAGAACCACACACCGAAATTAAAAGTAAAACTATATTCATAGAAGGTATAAAGTTGTGTACTGAAAATGGATTTTTTTCCTTCCAAAACCAAATATATAAACAAACCACAGGTTTACCTTTTGGAGGTAGACTCTCAGTTAATCTATCAAGCATTGTACTAAATTTTATATTGAGAGAGAGTCTACAAAAAATAAACAACCCATCAATATTTATAACAAAATACATTGACGACCTACTAATTATAACTAATAAATATGCTTTAGAACAACTCACAAAAGTACTCAATGAACAAAACAAAAATATTAAATTTACACAAGAACTCGAAAAAAATAATCACACATTAAACTATCTAGACATTACAATAATAAGAAATCCCCATAACAACACCCTCACCACAAAATGGTATAAAAAAGATATATCCTCACAACAACTGTTAAACTTCTACTCAAATCACCCAAAGCACCAAATCAAAAACACAGCACAAAACCTTATAAATAAAGCACTTAAACTAACCGATACAGAATACTTAAAAGAAACTAAAACAAAAATTTTCGACATCCTAGAAAGTAATGCTTTCCCTAAAAAGTTCATCAATAATTTATGGTATAAACAAATCAAATTAATAAATAATGCAAATGAAGATGAAAATGAACATATGAAGATAACTGATAACAGACCTAATAACAATAAATATAACCCAAAACCAATATTAAACAATCTAAACAAAAATAACAGTAATAGCATCTTAACAACTAAACCTACTCAAAATAAAATTACAAACTTTTTCCAAATAGAAAACAAAAAAACACAGCCAATAAACAATACAACAACACATAATACGGATGAAACCACAATATCAGAAATAGTACCGGACAAAAAAATATATAAAACATTGACATACATAAAAGGACTGTCAGAAACAATAGCACCGACCTTTAGAATGTACGATATTCCTGAAATTAAATTCGCACACAAAACAACAAACCCTATAAAAAACATAATAAATAACCAAAAGGACAGAATCCCACTACTAGAAAACAAAAATGTAGTTTATAACATCAGTTGTGAAAATTGTAACAAAAACTACATAGGACATACTAGTACACACCTTAAAAATAGATTTTATTACCACAAAAACAGCTTAAAACCAACATGTAAAAGCAACACATCGCTATCTAACCACAGTAAAACACAACTACATACTTTTAATTTTAACAGACCTAAAATACTGCATAGGGAAAGCAATACAACAAAACGTAAATTCTTAGAAGCACTGTATATAACAGATAATTTAACTAATATAGTGAATGATAAAAAGGAGGGAGGAGATTTGTCAAAATACTACTCCTCCATTTTTTTAAGATTAAATGAACATAAAAATAAAAATAAACATTAACTTTACAGATAACCAATTTGCTTATATAAATAAAATAAACTCAACCTTTTAACACATCCTTTTCTACTTGTTTATATTTTTACCTATCGGATTAGCAGCTTTATAATAACAATAATTAACGAATTTTAAGATATCTATAAAATAGAATAAAAAATAGTTTTCAATATATATTAATAGTAAGAATATGGTTAAATTATAATAGTTTTACTTTTGACATCGAAATAATAATTAATGTGAGACATAAAACAAAACAAACTATTGTTACTTAGAGAATCTAGACCGGACAAAGTCCTAGTTTTGCTTATTAGTTGCAATGACTGACTATGGGTGACCCCACCCAGTTTTCTTCCTCTTTCTGCATTTTAATATCAGTCTACAAGGAAAAAAATAAGGTATGTCTATCTGTAACTATTGTGAGGATAGCAGTAATGTAATATTTGTAATTTATATGCAGTGAATTTTTTGATGATATTGTGACTGACATGTATGATAGTGTGACTGATAGGATAATTTTTAAGAAAATTCATGTATTCCATATATATTAATGAAAAAATTTTTTTATAATGTTAAATTTTATAATGTTAATGTTTTGCTTTTTTGAATGTTATATAGATTTTTACGGATTGAATTCAACTACTGAATGATGATAAAAAATATAAAAAATGAAAAACATGTATTGAGAATGACCACAAAGGGTCGAAACGTATACTTGTTAAAGAAATAAATAATAAAAGATAACTTGGACAAATAAAAGGGTTTTGTATATATAAAACAAAAAAAAAATAAATAAAATAAAATAAAAAAAATAAATAAATAAAATAAAATAAAAAATAATAAAATAAAATTAAATTAAATTAAAAATAAAATAAAATAAAATAAAAATAAAATAAAATAAACAAAAAATATAAAATAATAAATAAAAATAAACAAAAAATATAAAATAATAAATAAAAATAAACAAAAAATATAAAATAATAAATAAAAATAAAAAATAATGAAAAATTAAATTAAAAAAAAAAATAAAATAAAATAAAAATAAAAAAATATAAAAAAAATAATAAAAAATAAAAATAAAAAAAAATAAAATAAAAAAATAAAATAAAAAAAAATAATAAAATTAAATTAAAAAATAAAATAAAATAAAAAATAAAAATAAAAAAATATAAAATGACAAAAAAAAATAGAAAAAAGAAATTAAAAAAATAAAAAAAAAATAAAATAAAATAAAAAAATAAAAAAATAAAAATAAAATATAATAAATAAATAAAATAATAATAAATAAAATAAAAATATAAAATAAACAAAATAATAAAAATAAAAATAATATATAAAAAAAAAAAAAAAATTAAATAGGATTTAATTTATTTTAGAATAGGGGGTGCATTCTGGGGCCTCAAGTACCCAGCAACGATGACCATATAGATTCTCCGTAATATTTTTCGCTCAAACCTTATGATTGCGAGCTCTTGTGCCTTTGTGAGAGTCCAACACTCTGAAGCATATGTCAGGACAGGCCTAATCAGAGTTTTATATATTCTTATCTTTGTGGTCCGAGATGAGGCCTTACTTCTGAGGTGCTTTTGCAACCCAAAAAAGCGTCTATTTGCCGCCATTATTTGGATTTCCGGTTGCATGCGAACAATGAGCATTATCTGTGTACCTATACAAGTTCGTGAGTATGTACGTATACAAATTCGTTCACATTTTGGAAGGTGTCGTTTCCACTTTGATGGTTGTTTCCCTGTGATCTTGCTCATTTCTTTGCCTCGCAACCATGTATTTTGTTTTGGATTCGATGACAACGAGTCCTAATTTAGCTGCTGCATTAGTTAGAGCCAGGAATCCATCCCTCACAGCATTGAAACATCTCCCTATGATGTTTATATCATCAGCAAAACCAAGAATTTGCAAAGTATTATTAAATATAGTGCCTCCGATTTGTATTCCCGACCTTCTGATTGCACCCTCCAAGGCTAAATTAAACAAAAGACATGCCAGGCAGACACTTTGTATGAGACCTTTATGTGTATCGAAATCTTCTGAGAGGCCTCCTTGTACTCTGATATTACAATTCGCTTGTTTCATTGTTACCTTGACCAGTTTTGTTGGGATGCCCATTTCCAGTAGCTCTTTATATAACATTTCCCGATCAATACTATCATATGCTTTCTTAAAATCTATGAATTTATCACCATGTATGTTGTACTCTCTTGCTTTTTCTAGAATTGTACGCAAGGAGAATATTTGGTCTGTGGTTGCCTTGCTTCTCAAGAACCCTGCCTGATAGCATCCTATTTCCCGTTCTGCAAAAGGTAGAAGTCTTAGGAAAAAAATCCTTGAGAAAATTTTATATGCATTTGGTAGCAAGGATATGTCTCTATAGTTTTGACGATCCAAAACATCGCCTTTCTTGTGTTTGGGACATATAATTGTCGGACTCCATTCTTCCGGCATTTGTTCCATTTGCCACACGCCCATAATTATTTCGTGGAGTGCTCTGGCTACCTCCTCTCCTCCATATTTTAACAATTCAGAAGGTAGTTCATCTGCTCCCGGTGCCTTGTTACTCTTTAGATGCCAGATAGCATCCTGCACCTCTTCCAGGTCGGGCGGTTCAAGTTCTCCGATGGGGATTTCTGTCACTAACCCATCCTCAGAGGTCCCTTCACCATTTAGAAGGTTCCTGAAATAGCCACTCCATTGCACTAATATTCTTTTCTGGTCCGTCACCAGTATGCCATCTGTATCCTTACATGCATTAACACGGGGCTTGAAAGGCTTTCGGGCATTGCTCATACGTTTGTAGAATTTCCTCACTTCATTTTGATTCCATAGGTGTCCCAACTATTCCATCTGGTCTTTTTCCCATTTCATTTTTTTCCTCTTGTGTAGTTCCAACACTAAGCAATTATATATAATTAATTTGCAACACTTTTTCAACATTTTGTTTTTAAATAAACTAAAAATGAAACATGGGAGACCCTGGTTCGAATCCCGGCCCTGGACATATCTTTTCTCTTCAAATTAAAAGTATTTAAAATTATAACAATTAATAAAGAAATGTAATAAAATAAATCATAATAATATATAATGACGTAAGTCAACATTATCCTAATTTAAAGTAATGTTCAATGAACATTCTTCCCCCTGTATACATCACATTGCGAGAACACGGGGATATGGGATCAGTGAAGAGAATGGATTTGTCTGACCGAGGTACGAACAGGATAGCTCAGGTGGTAGATTACCATGACGGAAACGTGGGAGACACGGGTTCGAATTCTGGACATATCTTTTCTCTTCAAAATAAAAATATTTAAAAATGGAGAAACTTTCAAACTGAATTCAAAAATATCAATCAATAATACAATTTATTAACTAGCAGGTGATGTAGTTTTTAAATAGGTAATGGATTTCGAATCAAGTTCTCAAGAATGGACTTATTTTATATTTTCGACGGGGAGCGGAGTGGCTCAGTGGTAGAGCGTCATGTTTCCAAGTTACCATGCAAAAGGTCCCGGGTGCAAAACCGGCTTCTGGCAAATTTTATTATATCTGTTAACAGCCGGGGATCGTTCCTCCTGTATCTGGGACCCTCCAGGGGCTCATCCAGCCTCTATAAAGTTGGTACTCAAAATAGGGGGGAAAATCTGTCGGTTGAGCGTTATTTAGGAAAAATCACCTCCCTCCATAACCATTGATCAAAAAACAGCTAAGTCTCTACCACGTACTAAACCCAAGACCCTTCAGGAGCAGCTTTATATATATATATATATATATATATATATATATATATATATAAAGCTGCTAAATATATATATATATATATATATAGCTAAATATATATATATATATATATATATATATATATATATATATATATATAAACACATATATATATCTTATCGATATTGAGATCAATCATATTTTGAAAAACAACTTTAATAATCCTACTATTGATCTTGATATTGAACAAATGTTTTTTGTGAATTCTTGAACACGTGATCTTAAAATGGACAGTCTGTTTCAAAATCGATTACGTTTTCAGAAACTACTCCGTCGATAACCCTATAATAAAATGGGAATAATGCCTGACAATGAAGGGGAGAGTAAAGATTGACAAGCGAATTCTGTAGACGAAAGAGAAAACTGGAAAAATAATTTTACTTGTCATGATGAAAAACAAACTTTTGTTAAACGCTTTTCGATGGAAGGACACACGACAGTGAACATTGTGTTATATGTTTTTATCTTACATGTTGAGAAGCTGGCCAATGCCTAATGCCTTACAACCCAGCTCTCTCCAACGCAATATGAGTTGACATGTCTTAGAGTGATGTAGGTCTTGCTGTATTACGCCTGCGTTGATGTGATCTTGTCACTTTTGTGTCCTGAGACTTGGGGAGGAAAAAATAGATATATACGTGGATAAATTATTTTATTGTGTAAAGCAATACATTCTTGTGACATAATTTTTGCATTGGTGTGTGTATTATAACATAACATAACAAAATATCGACTGTTTACTAATTCACTCCAGTTTTAGGAACGGTTTTCGAAATTTACCAATCTTATGCAAGCAATTACTTTGAAATCCTTTTTTGACGTATTTTTTTATCTTCTTTCTATTATGTAAAAATGCTCTTAGCGATTTTTATTTGAATTATCAATCGAAGAATAACGGAAATATCATCTTCGAAAAAGAAATGAGATAGTAATTAACTTCTTATAAATGTTCTTTGGTATACAACACGACATATAAAATAGTTTTTTTATATTATTATAAAACTAATTGATTAAATTGAGTATCATTTGTCAACTTTTGATAGACACTAGAGTGTGTAGATTGATTTTTGACGTTTTTTTTACGTATTTAAAAGATTAAATAAAGTCTTCTTAAGTGCCTATCCTCTTTGGATGTTGATGATTATAATGGCTCATTTCAAGTCACTGACAGCTGTATGAAACAAGTCTACAGATGTTAGTCCTGTTCATTGCCTGAGGTTTTTCAACCAGGAGTGACATCTTCGACCTGGATCTCTCTTGTATACCATCGTTGCTGACAAGGTGTACTCATGAAACTCTGAGCATACACCGATAACACAACATACTATTGTACGTTTACGTGAAGCATCCGTAAGGGTCAATTTCTCTGATTCGTATGATAACACAGAGAACACATAACACCTGAGTACTCTGATATAGAGTCTGCATTTACATATTTAGGTTCATAGCACAGTACTGGAGTTGCATTCCGATTTGGTTAAAGGCACTTCTTGCCTTCTCTATACGAGTCCTGATTTAATTTTAGTGATTTACATGAAGTAGAATTTGTAAAATGAAGAAGTATTCCAAGTCTAATAATTTTCCTTCTACATTGATCATTGGAATTTAAAGTACAAATTAAAATGCTGAGATAAATAAAGGAAATTCGTATTTTTCCTTCTTACACTAAACTGAAAAAAATAATTCTGAACTACAGAATGCCTGTGAATTACAGTTATACAATTTGAGTAACAAGCAGTATGATTAAATGGCCAAATGTATAAATTGTATAATGGGTGTTGGCCCACCTTTAGACAGAAGGAGCGTACCCCCTGAGTATTAACTAAAATTATTGCAGAAATTTACAAACTATATTCAGGATTAACTAATCATTTCTGCATTTTAATCACCAACCTGCCTGAAATTGACTAATTGGCGAGTTTTATATCCTTCCTTATATTTATATTTTTGAAAATTTTGTGATGCAGACAATTTTTTTTATCAATTTCCTCTGAGATCTCGTGGACTGTCAGATTACTTCAACGTTTAGCTTACCCAATTTCCTATAGCTTCCGGACTAATAAAGTTTCGGTAAATTACTGTTATATACACCTTCTATTTCTGTGAGGGTGTGCCTTTTCTTCAAAAGTTTTCTGATCCAAAAATCCTTACTTCCCATCCATTAGACTGCGGAAATAGTCCGCTAAATAGATAACTCAAGTGCCTTGCAGAAGGATCTGTCTAATTGTTATTATATCATTACTGTTCCACTCTCAATGATAACAGGAAAAAACATTACATTGCCGCACAACCATGAGCAATGTAATAACTTGCCACCGTCATGCTGCTAAATATAAAATTTCTCAATGGTTTCGTTAGTGAAATAGATTATTTTCTTCCGGTCGAGTTTATTTTATATTCTTTATGAATATTATGTTTATTTAGTTTGTTTAATTAGAAAACGTGCAAGATTCTTACTCGTTATCTAAATCGTAAAGTCAAAAAACTTTAGTATTGACTTGAGACAACTTACAGTCTTATATTATAATTAGATATCTTTATTACTATGTACGTAACCCAAGACCCTTCATGGGTTGTGGTGAAAGTTTTTTTTTATTATATAAATTAATTAGTTAATATTACTTTAGCCTTTTGACCAGTTTTGGAGTTTATTTCTTAGGAAATGCATGTTATTACCAAGGTATGAAGGTATGAATACCTACATTATAGTTTTTTTAGATAGAATGGGAATGTTCTATATAGATTCCAATATAAAAAAAAAACATGAAGTACTAATAAACAGATTTTCTGTTGATAGTCAATGATACTGGTTCGCAGTAGTTCGAAAGAATATTTCGTTGACTGGATGCTTTAATTTAATTCAAACAATAGCAAGAGTATTCCTTTTCTGTCATTGCTATATATTTGAAAAGATTTGGCCCTTTGATTAGCAGAAAGCAGTTATTAACTGGCATCAATAGTGAAATATCTGATGGTTGCTGAAGCAGCTCTTGCCGCAAGGCGGTGTTAAGAAAGCATCCTACTGGTCATTGTTCCATTGTCCGTGGAATCGGTGAAGTGGACAGGGTTGCCAACGGAAGTACATTTTCCAGGGTAGCTTCATAGAGTTTATCGGCTTTTTATTCAATTGCTTTTCGTCGATATTACCTAGAGGCCATCATCCGATACTTATATAGAGTTAATCCATATGAAGTGATCGAGCGAGGTTTGTTTGACCACTTTTAAATATTGAATAATCAAATTATAATTAATAATAATTATAATGAATAATTAATTAATTATAATTAATTAATAATTATAATGAATAATTAAATATTGAGTAATCAAATATGAATCCCGGCCGAGGGCCTTTCTTTTCTCTTTAAAATAAAAATATTTAAAAATCAAAACAATTTAAAAATTATTATAAAATATTATAAATAGTAATATGACGTGAGTCAATAAGATCCTAAAATTAAAAGTAATGTTTAAAGAACATTAGTTCTAGTGTATACATCGCAAAAATTGCGAGAACACGAGGACATGGGATCGGATAAGAGAAAAGATCTCCTCTGCCGGCAGGCGGCCTTGGTGGCTTAAAAAAGTTGTACACTATCATTTGTACTAGATCACGCTCAACCGCCAGATTTTCCCCCTTATTTTATGTACCCACTTTAAAGAAGCTGAGCTCCAGGTGGGTTCCAGATCCCAAAGGAACCATCCTCGGCTGCTAAACGAATTAATCAAATCTGGTAACAGCAGGATTTGAAACCTGGACGTTCGGCACAGCAACTCAACGCTCTACAACTCTACCACCCTTAAATAGTCTGTAAAAGCGGAAGAACGAGTTCAGACTTCTTTAAAAAGCGTCTTTTCAAAAACCACGTTTTCTAAGAGTAAAGCATAAATTATTTAGTTAAATAATAGTTTAGGAGGTGAAAAATACCATATTTATACTACTCTCTTTCTATATGTTACTATGAATTTATTATAATTATGGGAGCTAGTTGGTTAAGTGGTAGAGCGCTGAGTTGCCATGCCGAAGGGCCCATGTTCAAATCCGGCTGTGGCAGATAAGTTATTTAATCACTTAACTGTTGAGGATGGATATTATGGGGCAAACCCAGGATTAATGAAGTGGGTACACTAATAAGAGGAAACACCTTGCGGTTGAGCATTAACATAGACAAATCATCTAACTACACAACCGTTTTCCTAAAAATACTACAGTCTTTACCACGTACTAAACCCTAGATCCTTCATGGGTTGTAGTGATAACAGTTTTTTATTTAATTAAGTTTAAATGGTATTCTGTTATTTCATCCTCTGTATATAGTTGAGTCATTTTTTTTTCATTTGTTATTTAAAATTTATTTATTTTTAGAGATATCATGAAAACTTGTGTGCGTTATAGTTTATATTATCATTATCCCCAGGAAGATAGTAATTTTTATAGTTCAACTTGTTTTTTTCGGTTCCGATTAAATGTTATTGAGTTTTTTGTTTCTATCTAATCTCAAGAGCATTTTCTAATACAATTCTGTAGAAAATAAGGTGAATAACAGTTTATCGACCATGGTTAGAAGAAAGTTTCACGTTCCCAAAAATTAATGCTGCTAGCCGACCATTCCGGAGGTTGGGGTGGAGTAGATGGGAGAAGAGAGAGTGAAGACAATGAAAGTAAGGCCAATGGCAAGAGGTCACCAGGATCCTCTCCACATCTCTTACACAACCACTAACCAACAAGAGAGAAAACAAGGTGGCTCACTTGTGGTCGTAGTTATATCATTCATGTAATCATTGGTTTATCATTCATAGAAAAATATTTTCATGAACTATAAAAACTGTCTTGCGGTATTTTTGTGCAGGATTCCAATCCATTTCATTTATACTTTCACCACATGATTTGTAAAATCACAAAAACAAATGTCATAAATATATGGATCTCCAAGTTTGACTTGGAGCAGAGTTCAGCTGGTCACAACTTTTTTATTTCCAAGAATGCTGTGGAAAAACGAATGAATATGGATGTCTTCTGAATAATTCTATTGCTGAATAATAAGCCCTGATGTTACCCGTTCAAAAAAGAGGTTAAATGCTGGATGGGCATTTTAAGGATTTCTGAGTCAGAACAGAAGTTGTCAATGTTCGACTGTCCGTGGACTCGGTGAAGTGAAAAGGGTTGGCAACGGAAATGCATTTTCCAGGGATAGCTTCTGCGGTTTTCGGGTACAGTTGTTTTTCATCAGATACTTAAATATGGAGAAGTCAATAAACATTAAAGCTGTATAAGAGTTATTCTGTTATATCAAAAATCAGAATGCACTGGAACGTTCGAGATAAGTTCCGGCAACGAAACATGATAATTTTCCATTATAAATATAAAGTACGAGAATAGCCATTAAAGTAATCTCAAATAAGGGATCCTTCATTGAAATACACGCATGCTTGGAGTTGTATATGGAAGTATTTCATGACCTCAAACACTTTTTTTTCATTTCTTTCAAAAGCGTTAAATCATCAGAGCTAACCCAGTCTTCTCAGAAAACTACTCTCTTTCCAAATGTTACTGTGCATTTGATATATTATTAAGGGAGCGGGTTGTCTAAGTGGTAGACCTCTGAGTAGCCGTGCCGAAGGCCCCGGGTTGTTATGTTTCGTATAATCTGACGCAAATTTGCGAGGATCATCAGAAGCATATATTCGCTTATTTGTTGTTATTATATTGAGTATACGCTTTGTCGTATAATGTATATAGTATATCGAGTTGCATGCGTTTTCCAAGGAAATCTTAAATTCATTAAAGATCCTAAAGATTAATCTCTAATCTTTCTAGATCAGAATTGATCTTATTTTAATTTAAACGTACCCCTTTATAAAAAACTCAAAAAGTGGCATTAGTTATAAAAAGGATGCAATAGGAAAAATCCCTAAAACAAAGCCTTAAGTGTCCAAATCATTATCATGTTGGAGCTACAACCCGCAAACGAGCCCTGACCTCGTCTAACGTCAATCGCTGGCTCTTGTCATTAAGTCAACATTTCGCCTATTCCGGGATCATCAGCACACACGTTAAACTGGTGAAAATCACACCAAAGAAGACATAATGTAGCACATCTCACACCAACAATTCAAATAGACCCATTAGAGCCAAGTAACCTTGCTCCACAAACAACTAAGCCAAAAGCAGGTCCTATAGATCACTTTATGGTTTACATTATCGTGATTTTGGAATGTGTTCAACGATAATGTAAAAGTTCCCATGAAAGTTGTTTGGTTTCCTAGTTGAATTGCGTTTGCAGGAATAACAGTTTCTAACTCTTAATATTTCTCCATGCCAAAAAGTTTGGTTTCTTAATGATGTGATCGGCTTATTTCCTATATAACTTAAAGTTGCTAATTCGTAAAAGCATTCAAATTTTCTGATCCTTATACTCTACTAATACCAATCAACTGAAAAACATAATGATCAAAAACAAAATTTGATTTTTATGTAAACATTGTTTTCTCCCACATTTCTTCTCCGACCTAGTTATCTTCTTCTTTTCCCCAGCTCTTTCTCAATCTATAATAATTGTCTATAACTTTTTGTTAGTTGTTTTAATTTTTAACTATTTTTATTTCAAGAAAAAATATGTGAAATATTTAGAAAATTATTATAATTTGAAGAGAAAAGATGTGCCCCTGGCCGGAATTCGAACCCGGGTTCTCTGTCTCTCCGTGACAGTACTCTACCAATTGGGCTACCGGAGTCGCTTACCAGCCGGGGACAAATCTGTTCTCTTATCTAATCCCATGTCCCCGTGTTCTCGCAATTTTTGCGATGTATACACGAGAACGAATGTTCTTTGAACATTACTTAATTTTAGGATTTGATTTAATTCGTTCTGGTGTGTACATCGCAAAAATTGCGAGAGCACGGGGACATGGGATTAGATAAGAGAACAGATTTGTCCCCGGCTGGTAAGCGACTCCGGTAGCCCAATTGGTAGAGTACTGTCACGGAGAGACAGAGAACCCGGGTTCGAATTCCGGCCAGGGAATTTTCTTTTCTTCAAATTATAATAATTTTCTAAATATTTTATTTATATATGACCAGGACCGGGACTCGAACCCGGGTCTCTCACCTATCCGTGGTGGTGCTTAACCATCTCAGCCATCCTGGTTCGCTTCTCGGCCAGTCAGAAGGGATATGACTGACCCTTAATTAAATGTCCTGTGTGTGTATGAATAACTCATAAGCCTTATGGATATTTGTAACGGTTCAGGTATGAGAAGGATTTATATTTCAGGAACTAACAAGTCATTAATTAAAATAAAGTAGCCTCCTAATAGCAACTTTTCTCCACACGGAGTGCCTGCCAATCATCGGCAGCTCCATTACGCAGATTGGCGATGAGTTAGCATCACATTCATCGTTATTAATTTTGTTTTATTGGCGGTCATTGGCACCTTAACACTCTATGACTCTAAAGGATTAGCTCCGACGAATGAATTTAAAAAAGTAGAAATCAAATCAACGTATAGGAATTATTTGAATCCCCCCCCCAACCGGTGTTTGTGTTTGTTTTTATAACTTTTGAAGTATGGAGGAATTAATATTTTTCTAACTTAAGTAAGAAAAATATATAAAGAGATTCTAAGCTTTGAATCAAAATTATCGAATTCATTCCATGAATCGGAAAGGGAGAAAGCGTGTGTTCATTAGACGTGGGGTATCTCATCGGTGTGTGCTGAATCAAAGTTCTTCAACGGTTTAGTATGTAAGTTTTTCAAATCGAAAAGATTAAAAGATTTTTATGTTACATTTTAATATTGCGCTCCGATTATATAATGCATTTTTTTGGATCTGTACCACTACACAACGCATGAAGGGTCATGGGTTCAGCACATGGTAGATACTTTACTGTTTCTAGAGAGGTTATTTTTCCGATATCACGCTCAACCGCTATGTTTTCCCACAATTTAGGGTTCCCACTATTTAGAGGCTGGGTGATCCTGAGGAAGGTCTGTCGGATTTTGAGGAAGGACCCGTATCATATTCAGCATAGCAGCTCTGCACTCTACGCGCTGTGATACGCTGCCCCCTTGTAATTGATTACGGTCATGTAATGGATTGTCACATTACTATTTGGATAATTAATGTCGTGATTTTCTTTTAGCATGTGCATAACGTGCATGCCATGGAATAGAGTGCCGTTAAATTTACGTTATACATTTTCTTATTTTAAACCTCATTTTTAATTAATAATGTAGTATATTGAAAGTGTTTGTCAATTATAAATGGTTATAAAAAAAAGCAAGTTGCCTGTGGAACTCTTGAAGGACTTAGGTTGATTACTTTCCAAGCCATGAGTCCTATCTATAGCTGGTACCCATTCTTTTGTTGACCACGTCATTGTTACCATGACAAATCATGATTAATTCGAAGACGTCTGTATCTCCAACATGACTAACACGATGTGAGATGTGATGTGAGTTTCACATACTCCGCAGGCCCGGTTGTAGGATTTGTGACATCCTAGAAGAAAAATAACCGACATAACCTAAAGCCCAACTAAGGTAACCTATGTTATTTAAACCCCACCATCCCCTTTGTGTAAGTATAAAAATTAAAAAAACATATCTGATCAATGCTATA
This sequence comes from Arma custos, assembly GCA_037127475.1. NCBI lineage: Eukaryota > Metazoa > Arthropoda > Insecta > Hemiptera > Pentatomidae > Arma > Arma custos. Next base: position 68,719,076 of record CM073761.1, on the reverse strand, counting down.
TTTGTTTTAAAACAGAAATTAGGATCCTCGCTAATTACAGTGTACGTAAACGGTTGCTATCAACACAATATAATTTCGGTTTACAGCTTGATCGTCAAACGATACATGTGTATCTTTATAGTGAATGTCAGAAATTTAGAGTTTTCTATTTGTTAGCTGAACTTTTCCTGCAAAAAAATAAAATTTTATATATTCTCCCACTCCAGTTGTTTTTTTCAGTTTCCCCCTTATAATTCTTCTTGAAAGAAGACTGAATATTGTTTTTTTCTTTTTTGATTATGAGTATTTCTTCTTGAAATTAAATTACTATGTGCAAAAAAAAGACATATCTAGTTATTAAGTGTTAAATTTAGGTTAAAAAAAAAAAAACTCCTACAGGGATATAATGTACCATCATTCATCATCCATCAACCTGGTGTGACTGATCCTTTCCTTCTTGATTTTCTATTCAGCGCCTCACTACCACTACACACGGACTAACAAGCCTAGAAGGTAGTTTTACTTATTTCCCCATTACTTGTTGACAAGTCAAACGAAATAGACCTGGTGGTCTAGAAACTTTGGCTTTTGAATTGGAAATGTCACTGAGCCATTACGCAGCTGATGAAGGCGAATTTCATACCGTTCACAGGCTCTTTTCCAATGATCGTTCAACCGAAAATCTCACTAATATAGCATAAGATCGAATCATGGCAAACTCAGGGTTTCTCTGATTTCTCAAATTTCTTTATATTCCCCGTTACCTTGAGGCGCAATCTTGAATTGGCAACCTAATATAAACAAAAAGTTGCTGCATCAACACAGCGATAAATTAGAAGGAAATATTTGGATATAACATCCATAACTTCTGATAGTCTAACCATCTGAAACGAATGTGTTACGAGATATTAGCAGATGTCATATTCATTTTGTCCTTTATTTCCAAATTAGCTTACCGTAATAATCCCAATGTTTAACAATAAAAAAAAAAATACATTTAAATAACGCTGTTAGGATGGTGGTTAGCATTACTAATATTTACGTTTTTTATAGCTTACGAGAAAACCAAGTATTTAGATATCAGTGTAGAGAAAAATGTTACTCACAATAAAATTCAAAGAAAAAGAAAAATGGTATAATTTATTTAATCGTTATATGATATAATTTTTTTAATTTAAATATTTTATTTGAAATGAAAATATATGGCCAGGACCGGGACTCGAACCCGGTTATTTCACCTCTCCGTAGTGAAATATTAACCTCTACTAATCATACTAATCACATACATACTAATACATACTAATCACCATGGAGAGGTGAAATACCCGGGTTCGAGTCCCGTTCCTGGCCATATCTTTTCTTTTCAAATAAAATATGAAAATAAAAATGATGTCTTAAATAAACCAAAAATATCTTATTGCAAATTAATCATCCAAAGATTTTTTTCACGTTAGCAAAAATTAATTTCAATAAAAAAGTATTTTTAGTATTAGAGCGCTAAGTTTTCATTAGTAAAATACATATAAAGGGAAAAAATGAAATAAATAAAAATACCAAATATATACATAAAATTAAAAAAATAATTAATTTTGTAAATCTCTTTTGAAAATAAATAAATAGATAAATATTATTATATTATAAAAAAAATTATGTCATTTATGTTTAATATGATATAAGACATCTTCTTGGACACTTTATACGTTCTTCCCTAAAGAACTCCGTACTAAAGTTGTGCTCCGTAACTAACTTAACGTAACTAGAGTTGACTCATGGAGGGGGGGTTAACCCCCACCAGTCAACCACTCCAACATCTTACTCCCTTTAAGAAAGATGCCTCGTAATATAGGTATAACTTATATTATACTATAATCATGTAGCTTCAAATTAAATAAATAGATTATAATTTTTTATAAATATTATTTATTTTATAAAAACAGTTTATTCATTAAAATAACTGTGTTTGCACTTTCTTTGTCGTGTTTTTGACATTATTGACTCTTACTTCTGTAATCCCACAATAATAACTTTGAAAAAGTAAAATCTTTCAAATTTTTATTTTTTTTAAATTGTTATTTACATTTTTTTTTAATTTCTTCTAAGCAATGGGGGGGTTACATCCCCAATAACCCCCCCATGGCCATGGGTTCAGGAGATCTCAGCGCTTTTTTTACGGTCGTATTATTGGGAAAGAAAGTCAGTCAGGACCAAGTGAAGGCATTTGAGACAGACTTTCAGGACTTGAGAGGAAAAGCCGGTCATTGCTTGAACTCCAATTACGTGCTTACAAAAGGTCTCGGGGCCACCGCCACTCCACCTTTCGAGGAGGGTTATTGGAGTGGTTGGAGCTAGATAGGAATTGTCCTAAAGGATTAGGATGATGAGCGAGGTTTTTGTTAAAATTAGAACATTGTTATGGAACAAGGTCAAGGGCTTTTAGAGTATTGATTTGATGGCGTAAGGTCTTGTTTAAAACTTTAGGAGGCGTTTTGACTAAAAAGAATAGATAGGTCCGGCGTTGTAAAGTTCAACTGTTCACCACAGTTAAGTGCTGAGATTCCAATAGGTTTCAGAATGATCTTCTACCTTAATGCAAATTAAAATATGAGATGTGATCAGTTGTCTGTCAAGGGCTGGGCCATGTTATCGTTTAGCCTCCTTATTACAAATCTAAGTTTACATATACAGTCTATCTAGGTATACTTATGTTGAAGATATTGAATTATATCTGAAACTGAAAGTAGTCTGATTTTAATGAAGTTCAAGTTCCGTATTAGACGGTAAAAGTGAAAGGCTTATATTTTGATTCATTGGCTGGTTTGCTGTTTATTCATTTAATAAATAAATTAAGTTGCTACAGCTAATCGGACGATGCTATAGTGGGAGTCCTAAATTTTGCCTAATCAGGGGCATATTAGGGATTATTAACGATACTTGACGCCGCACAACCTAGGTACCACCGTTTTACTTCTCCGTCGAAGGACGGCTTGACAAAGGATTTTTACTCCTTTTAAAAAATCCTAAGGCCACCTGTGTGGCTAAGAACTAGCGATCTCGGGCATAGAAGGTTGCTATGCTAACCATCACTCCACAATTGACCCCAATTATTAGACTTGGATGCGCCAGCAGATCAAACAGATGTCAGATTTGGGGATGCCGTCGGGGTCTAAATGGGATGATAGTCCAAACGTTTTCAGACAAGTTTTAGGATTTGTAGGAATGTCTGTACTGAATGAAAATAAAGTAAAGTTTTACACTTTTATTGACTAATTTAAAAATTATGCAACAGGATAATAAATATGTAGAATATGTTTCCACTGAAACCATATTCACAAACGAAATATAAATAAATTATTTAATATATAATAAAATTTGTACCAGGAGACCCCCTCAGACTTTGCTGGTAATATTTGCCTATCCGGATTCAATTAGTAAAGGGATTTTCTTTGTGTCTATGTTATATTTTAAAAATGTTCTTATTATTCTTGCTCTTCCCTAAAGTTCCTGGCTTATTCTAGAATTTCCATGGGAAACTCCTGTCACTATATAGATTCTAGCGTAATATCCGGGATATGGCAAGAAACTATAATTGGAAAAATCCCACAGATTTCCAAACCGTAAAGCTCCTCTAATCCTTCAGCCAATCCTACACCATTTCTTTTCTTTCACTGACTGTCATCTGCAAACCGGATGGCGCATATCTCTATACTTCGCTAAAATTTCCTATTTTTATCTACTATTATACCTTATTGTCTGTTAAGATAGAATGGTCCTAATAAATATTGGTTTTAATCTTCGAAATAGTTGTTACTGGAAGTTAGAACTTGACAATCCGAAACTACGTTCCTGTATACTTTCCACTGTCACATAATTCACCGCTGTTCTCTTCTCCGATATACATCATAAATACCGTTGTTGCTATTGAACTATACGAGTACATCTTCTTCAATAGGCATTAGTAATCTTTCAGTTTCTGGACCGAAAATGACACTTCCTACCAAGTCTGAGTATTAACTCCTGTATCTTTTAATGAATGATAAAATCACCCTTTTAAAACAAAAAATACTGTACCAATACAACCCACGAAGCGTCTTGGGTTCAATACATGGTTGAGCCTGTGTTGTTCCAAGTACAACGGTTGTGCAGGGAAGTTATTTGTCCGAAAACACCCTCACCGCCGGGTTTTCCCCCAAATTTTTAGAGGTTGGGTGAGCCCCAGGATGTTCAGCAGATTCAACAGGTTCCATCCGTTACTGTTAACATATGAAAAAATTTATCTGCCACAAAGTCGCTAGGCAGAAGATGGAAGGTGTAAAGAGGATTTAAACCTTTACACACTACCCCGTTCCACTATAACTCCATGTTTTTGTAAAAATGCTATAATCTGTACCACGGAACTTGATTCATTTAACACAATCGAATACTCAATTCATTAGACCTTTTAATAATACTTATGCTTATTTTAAAAAAATTAAAGCCCTCTTGGACGTATTATTATTTTTTGTTCAGGACGTTCTAAAAGGATCAGGAAAAAAAAAAGAAAATCGTGAGGAAACTCCACGGTTATTTTTCCGATTTCACACAAGTTCTCCAACTTCCTTATGACTTATGAAGTAAGGCAGTCATGCAAAGAGTTTAAACTTTAAAACGATAATAACGCTGAAATATCACGTATTAAAATTTAGAAGAATAGTAAAACAGATCACTATATTGAATAGTTAAAAAATGCTGGTTAATTGTTTTATTATATTAAACATGGCATATAGATGTGTTAGAATCAAAACAAGTTCAACTCTTACATTCAACTTCATAAACTAAACAATTTAAATAGTCACACACTTTGCAAAATGATTGATATGTGAACAAAAGTAAATTTTTCCATTTTATAGAGGTTGTTTAATGTGATAATTGGATAGTCCAAAAACGATGTTAGTGTTAATAAAGAATTTATTATTAATACATTGCTGTTTATAACCAAGAGAAGTGTGACCGATAAAATATAAAGCTATTTTTTAAAAGTTGGGTTCATATAAAAAATCGTCATATAATGAATCGTTTCATTAGGATCACATCATTGAATAATGATTATACTTCTGATTTTAAAGTTATTCATATTTTATCTCGATTCATACCATATTAGTGCAAATACATAAAATATGTATATTTTCAAAATATTTTTTCTTATTGTTAGAATAATATTTAATGTTATTACTCTTATGACGTCTGAACTTAATATGTAGGTACTCTTATATTTGAAATATTACTGTTCAATACTTACATTAGAAAAATTAAGTGTAATATTTGGAGAAGGGTAGCTCAGTGTGTAGGGTGCTGAGTTGCTACAGTTCAAGATTCGAATCCGGCTGTGGAAGATACATTATTTAATCTGCTAACAACCACGGATGAACCCAGTAATAGGTACAGACCAAGGGCTTACCCAGAATCTATAATATGTGGGAAAACCTGGTGGTTGAGCGTCGTCTCAAACAAATCACTTCCCAGCACCACCTTTATTCTGGAAAAAATATAATCTCTACCATTTACTCAACTCAAGACTGTGTTGTAATGTTACATGTTATTTATTAATTGTAACAATACAATAATCATGTGATCAAGAGTTTTGCATTTGCTCGAGCTTAATTGTAGTAACTGGCCATGTCCACCCTCCCCCACATGCTTTTCTGCTCGAAAATATAAAATAATAGCTTATGTGATTCGTTTCTAGAAAGAAAAAGTATTAAAAAAAAATCTGCAAGTCGCTTCTACAAGGTAAAGTATTTATGTTCTCTTCAGAGTAGGAAGTGAAGTCCTAAGTGAAAATGAGGATAATTTAAAGTAAGGATAGCATAGAATTAAGATATACTATTGTCTGTAACCAGGAGTGGATTCGCTTTCGAATGTAGATAATAAAACAATGGACTTATAAGAAAATTGACAGTTAAATAATTGTACGGATTCGATTACAAAGCTTCGAATGTTTTAAATAACAGTCAGAATTATGCATCGTAAGCACAGAAAAAAACATAAGTAGCTTAAACTGTTTCCCTTGATAGATATATACATACATACACACACTCACCCTCCCTCTCTCTCTCTCTCTCTCTCTCTCTATATATATATATATATATATATATATATATATATATATATATATATATATATATATTAGTTCTACATTTAATTTCATATAATACCCACTGATCCACAATCAGGGTTTGTTACGAAGACGGTAATTTAACGTTGCATTACGTGTAGTGCATTCAGGACACGACAGACTACTTTCTAGTTTAATAATGTTCTTGATATGAGGCAACCAACAAGGTCATCTATTTTGATAGGTAATCAGTGTATCGATTGTCTAGCTTCAATGTGTTTAGTCACATGTGCCTTGGTCATTCTATTTCACATAAAAAAATATTATATAGTTGAAAATTACAAACAGTATCTAAAAAGTTAGTGCTTAGTTTCAATATTCCTTAGGTAAGCAAAACAAGGCGTAAGAGATTTTATTTCTTAAAATTTTTTAGAAGGGCGCACTAAAAACCAAGAATGCTGAAGCGGGTAATTATGGGAGAACATAGATAACTAAAAAATTTCGAATTTTTTCGCCTATAGTTTCTGAACGATGGATTCAATTAAAAAATACATATGTTGTATAAAAGTATCTTAAATTATGCATTTTATCAACAGCAGAACCCTAAGTAAATCGTTGAGTTCGTAAACAATGATCATTAAACACTGATTTTTGTTATTTTTTTTTGTAAACTGTTACAAAGAGTATATATCAGACTATATATGTGTATAAATCAGTAAAACTATATACTTATATCAACTGTATATGAATATATATCTGTAATACTATATACTTAGATCAACTGTGTGTATAAATAAATAATACATACATATTGATATAAGGTAATTTAATATTGCAAAAATGTAGTCATTTTGATATTCAACAATGTTGCATTATTTAATCTTGAGAAAAATTCAAATTTTCCGTCATATTGAACCGCCAAGAAAAATCTCTGTTTCCGGTTGTTCTCTTGCAGTGAATTTTATGCCCAGGATACGAATAAGATAGAACTACTTTATAACCAATCTTATAAAATATTTCCTGAAAAATCCACATGTAATAGTTCTCTTAACAGACAGAATATATGTAATTAATAAGCCATAGTCACTACCTTTTTTTTTTTTTATCCCCCTTTAGGGCCTGTGAGGCATACAGGGTCACCTCCAGTGGGGGTTCACCACTGGAGGTACAAATCGGGTATTTTATGCTGTTTTTTTTTCCTTTATTTATATAAACAACTATGGTGTAGCACGGTGCACGGTCATGCACCTTAGGGCTACACCTTATCCTTATCCTCGTCTTCTTCCTTCAGTTTGTCCTTCATCGGGGTCCTTCTAAGGTTGGTCCGGTGTTCTTTCCGGTGTAAATCCATTGTCACTACCATCATATATTCCGTGTAAAGCCTAATCTCAGAAGGGCATGTTCTTTCTCCACAGTCATTGGCTAATATTCTGAGACTTACAGCCTTAAAATGATTCTAATGAATCCTTATTTGCAGTATGTTACTGTTTAGTCTATTTTTTACCTTCTAAACTGCTTCGTACGATTTGTCTTCGGGATACCTAAGGATGCCTCTGTTGTCCGGTTTTATGCAGAGTTGAAGTGTCTTTATCCTTTCAATCGCCTATTTACTGGAAACTTTCTTCATCAAGTAATTCTAACTCCCCGTCAATCACATATTATCGAACTCGTCCAATTCAAATCCTTTGTCCATTCCCGTCACACCCGTTCCCGCCAATTAGATTGATAAACTCCAGCTCATAGCACTGCAGCATTCGACAGATTTTTCCTTATCCGTTCTTCCTAACCTGGAATCGTATTTCCCCTCCTAGCTTTCCAGTACTCAAACTATTATTTTTTTCCCTAAATTATTATGTTTGAAAATATTAACCCTAAATTTTTTAACCATCGAGTGATGTTACGTTTTTTTCTTGAGACGTTATTGTTATAATTAATTGTATTTTTTTTAAAATTATTTAAAACTTCTTTAAGATTACGCTTGAGCCACTTTTCGTCAATTGTAAATTATTATTTATGGGCAGTTATCACAAAATAAATAAAGAATTATTATTACATTTCGTGACCTCGTATCTCTTACCACGTGCACTTTTCAATATAACTGTCATCCCGTCCCACAGGAATATTCAAGGTTTAGAATTTCGACGTCCATATATGATAGGAAATATGTACCGTGAGGAAGCAATCAAGTTGAAAATTACATCTGATATCTATTATATTCTTTTATGAGTATTATATATTTATTTTTTATAGAAGACCGGTTATTCCTTCTAATCCTTGAAAGTATTAAAAAAAAGTTCTTCCCAAGATCGAATGCTAGATTCTAAAGGTTTTGCCACTTGTCTAGACGTACACGTCATTTCCCTCAGGATCTTGATTATTCAATAACTCGATTTTGAATGATCGGAATAAATAAATGATTATCTAGGCTTTGAGGTCATTCATGCCTTACTGGAGCTGTCGGTAAATCACAATTGTGACCAAGGCCACATTGGAATAGTCATTTCCTGATGAATGGAACAAAGTACTGGATACACTCTATGTCGAGAATAAAGTAGCAATATAGAGCTTGTTGGAGAGCTTTTGCATTCAATATCCTTATGAATGAAATTTAATTTTTGATTCAATTCAATTGTTATTCAAAATTACAAAGCCATACTTACGCACGATGGCTTTTGAACGTAAGGGAATTGTCACTAACAATTAATGACAAAGAGTCTTTTCCATGTCCGAAGGTAAAAGCACCAATCGGTGTTTCCTTAGCTATATATCTAGGTCTAGTGGCTGTTATTGTTAGAGGTATAATAGTAACTGAAGGTAGGGCTGTCAAGGTTGACCGCCAACACTTTCCACTATCATATAGGCTGCGGCCACGCATGTGTGGAAAAGGGTGACAGGATATCACTCTCAGAATGGATATGGGTGTGTTTTATTTTATTAAAGCTTGTATCTTCTTTTAATTTATTGTGGAGCGGACTATCTCAGTAGGTAGAGCGCTGAGTTGCTATGTTGAAGGTTTTAGGTTCAAATCCAGCTTTGGTAGATACATTTTAAATCTGTTAACAACCGTTTTTGGGCTGGGTGGCCCATACCCTCCTGGGGCTCACCCACCCTCTGAAATGTGGATATCCTTAATTGGGAAGAAATATAGCAAAGTCGCTGTCCTCATCCACTATAAAGCGAGTATATAGGGGGACATTTGTGTATCGGTTTAATAACCTTCTTGGACAATCGTTAACTTAGAAACAGTAATACCGTAAGGCATGCAGATTATTTTTTTGTTATACCTTATATTTTTTTGTTGTATTATAGTCCATTGAATTCAGATACCTCGGTAGCTTGATCATCAAGGATATAATTCAACGGAATCAGATATGAATGCTACTGGAAACCACAGCCTTTTGCGCCTACAGAAGATGCTTACAGTTCAGAAACCTTTCAGGAAAGGCGAAGTTGATAATATACAAGCCATTAGTAAGGCCGCCGGTTACTTATGGCAGCGAACCGTGGACCCTAACAGCGGAAAACAAAATAATGCTAATCAGACAAAAGTCTGGGAAAAAATTTTCTCTGTCGAATTTTCGGTGCGGTGAAGGCTGGAGATGCCTGGCAAATTAAAACCAACAAGGAACTGATGGAGCTGTTTGTAGGCGGAGACATCGTCTATTTTATCCAGCTGTGAAAATCGAGACGATGGAGAGAATGAACCCCCGTGGAACACCCAAAAAAAATTGCTCTATGGGAAGCCAGGTGGTGGACGAAAGCTTAGTAGGCTTTCTACTGGGTATATTAGACAATAGTGCCAGTATATGAGTGTGATCGCAATTCATTTCATACATTCATGGGAATTTATTAATTCTAATGATTCCGAAACCGTTTCATCTAGTACGGCTTTACAAATATCTTAAACGATATATTGTTTCTAAAGCACAAATGCTACTTTGTGCTATTTTAATTTGACTACTTAAGCGCATCGTTCTAGTTGTAAAAGCTTGACCATAACTCATTTATATCCTCCCTCTCTCACTAGGGATATATATATATATATATATATATATATATATATTTAGAAAGAGAGTAGTTTCTGCTGCGTATATTCGTTCAAGGTTTTCTCTTTCTCCCTTTTATTTTGCCAATTAATTATATTTTTTTTTAAGCTACACCTATTCCTGAATACCAGAAATAATGATTGGTTGTTAATACCTACGGAGAGCTAAGCGGTGATTACAACATACATCAGAATCATATACTTTTTATCCTGGTATAAAAATAGTTTAATTGTCAACATGATAAACTAGATTTTTATATTATCCCTCGATTTAAAAAAAAAACAGGAAAATATCTTAAGTCTGATTTTTCTACGAACGAATGGTATTTTAAAGTTATAACATGTTCTGTTTGTTGGTTTTGGATTTTGTCGTTTTTTTTTTTTCAAAAAACGTGTTTGTATGTGTTTTTGCAATGTTTAAGCATTGAAGCTGCGTAGACTTTGCTGACCCATGTTCACAGTCACCTTTTTTATTCAACGTTATATTTCTATAAAACTCCCAAAGGTTATTCCTTTTCGAGTGACCTCCTGTACATAAGTGTATGTGGTTAACATTATTAATAAATGTTAATAATATAATGTTATAATAATATTACAACACTTGATTACGAAAATCAGTTTTGGATTTTATATATACCTAATTATATTTAGCTGGTAATTTTTAATTATGTGAGGTAACATGTATTCAATTTTGAACACTAATCAAAATGGAAGTTCTTCATTGTTCCGTGTCCTCCAAAACGAGCCATTAGAAATTTTAATTAAATCTTAAAGGTTTATTACTCTACCATGACCTTCTTAAGCATTTAGAGATCCACGGGATAATGATGCTTCATTATCGTAGTGGAGGTGTGAATATGCATTAGTATATATGTCCATATTTTACACTAAGATACCCTTAATAATAATTCTAGATTATAATTAATATTATTTATTTAACAAAAAAAGGTTAATAAAGAATTTAAAAAATAATTTCTTTAAATACTTGAAGCTGAATTGCTTAAATTAGTTAACGGTTAGTTTATAACTCATTTATTTCTGTTATAAAAAAAGGTTTTCAGTGATGAAATATTTTATTGACGTTGTCTATCAACGGAACATGAATTATAAATATTTATAAAACTTTTGAAAATTACAAAGCCACCGTTTCTTTCTTCTTTAAGCTATTACACAAATTATAGCTCTGTTATTGAATTAAAATGGAATGCATCGATTTAAAAAATAAAACAAACTAAATTTTGTGGGATCTTGAGAATATTGTTATGGAACTATTAAATATTTTTTTCATACAATTCTATTTTTACATCATAAAATAATATTATTGAGTTAAGATACGACTAGTTCTGGTAGTTCCCAAGCTCTTATTGATGGATTTTTCTCACTACTTTTTGCAAAACCTTAGCTGATTCGCAGACTATGAAAAAAGTGCTCTGCACTGAAGACTACCACGCATGTTTCGATTCACAATTCTATTGGGTGGTATTACCTTTCAATTTTTTGCATTAGGCCTATTTTGTGTTAATTAATATTATTAACTATTTATCATAACAAAATTATTAGATGATAAGGCATACAGAGAGGGAAAATGTTTGAAAACCTTTTTCATTTTGAAAAATTTCCGAGAAAATTGGTTCTTATTCAGTGCATTATATTTAGTCCTGCAGTACGTTAATAAACTTTTCTTAGAAATTTTAATGTTTTCCAAGTATTATTTCCAAGTTAAATTTTAATTTGTTTTCCAAGTATGTTTACACTTAACGGACATTACAGAAAATTCGACCATAATAAATGTGTTATGAACAGCCACGCATTACTTTATGAAATTTTCGTTTGCAGTTTATTTTAATGGTTAACATTTAAATTAACTGGCTTTGTTTATTTACAAATTAAAAATAAGCATCCTATCTTCTGTAGCAAATAGAAAACACGTGAAATTTATACAGAAATATCAAAAATGTGAAATTTTGAGCCATATAATGCTTTGAATTGTTAATCAGAACAGTTCATCAAAATAAATTTTTCTTGGTGATTTCAACAGTGGAAAAAATCGCAAGAGTAAAAGAATCCCGGCTATAACATTGTTGTGCTAACTTTCTTTTTGTTGAATTTGTAGGGTTCTTCTCCATTTCCCCAAACTGTGAAATCTCCATTGGAGAGAGACATGTTATATTCAGGAAGGATTTTAATGAAAAATGAAACTATCATACTAACTTTATCATTACACCATGTGTCTTCTCCGCGTTAAGGAATACAAAAAACAAAAAAAAACATATTTTATAATATTAAGATTAAGGTTCTACGGGCATATGGTGAGGATGCACCCAATGTGATTAAATAGAAAAATCTTCTATAAAATGGGAGAATACAAGAGTGCTGGGGGTACATCAAACAGATGAAGGAAGAAACTGAGAGACTGAAAATAACAGAACAGCCCAAGACTTTATCGATAGGGATGGCTATGGGAAAGCACTAAAAGAGATTAAGGTCCTTGTGGAAAAGAGGGATGGGAGAAAAGGAATAACGTGGACCGAGGAAAGAAGGAAAGAACAATCTGAAAGAATGAGGAAAAGGTGGGAAGAAAGAAGGAAGGAGAGAAGGGGTATGAAAAGAAGTACACAATTAGATAATCGCGTGAACTCTAATGCCGTTCCGTGAAAAAAAGATATATTTTCAATATTTATATATTCTACATACAGAGGAAAATAGTTGACTGGAAGATCTATTGAAGGATACAATTAGTCTAGGAGTGCAGTCAATAATAACACTAAATAACAAAAGCTTATTTATTATAAGTGTCGACGTTTCGGCCTACAATGTAGGCCATCTTCAGGGCTAAGAATGAAAAACAGAAAAACAACATATAAAATAATAATATATAAACATAATATATATTCTACAGTAATCTTCATAGGGAAGCACGAAATAAATAGCAGCAAATTTTGGTTTTTATATTGGCCTGCTTCGGAACACGTCATTTCAACTCTCCTCCTATAGCCTTGATCTTTGTCCAGTATTTATTGATACGTAACTGGTGTTAAACACAGCAGTATATTATTATCATGTACGTTGTGAAGCTTTTTGTGCCTTTTTATGCAATAGTTATGGAAACAGGTATTCATATAAGATCTCAGAGTGTGGCAGTATATTGAAGGTACTCATTATTTTCTTTCTCTCTCTTGCCTATACATGAAATATGAAAACAAAATATTGCTTTCATGGAATAATTTGAATGATTTTTCTACGGAATTATTCCATCTAAAGTACCCAATTTTCGCAAAGCATTCTTTGGTTGAAATCATCTGGAAGAAGTTGATAGACCCATGCTTTTCCGTGAGTGGGGTTTCTACCCCCCCCCCCCCACGGGATCACTGTCAGACATTACATCATAGAGCAAGACTGGCTGTGTGCAGCCTCATTGTACTATGGTACCTCCTGTATTACGCTCCCCTTTCTCTTCCTACAGCTTCTTGATGACTTGTACCACTGAAAGTTTGGCCTCCATCTAGGACTTCTGGAAGATCAATCATTTTGTCGTCGATCGGTTCTGATCCGCAGACTTGGAATCCCTCCTGTCCTTTATAAAGCGGAAACAGCAATATGTGATCCAGTGTTTCTTTCATCGCTCTATACAAAGACCATTCTGGTCATTGTCCATTTTGAACATCGGGCATGGTCCAGTTCAAAGATATACTGGTAGGCTCGAAAACATCCATGACCTGTGAGCATCTGTACAAAGCATTAGTCAACTTACCAGTTTTGTCTATCCCCCGAGGGTGGATTTGAGGAACCAGCTAATAATTAACCACCCTTTTGTTGTCGTATTTCATCTTCAACGCCATTTTTCTATTGTATCACTCTTAAGGAACCGAAATTTCAAAAACTTCCAACAGGTTAATTCCGAGGGACAATTCGAAGTAATAACGTTAAGAGGAATCTTTAGAAATTGATATATACAGGCTTTTGGGATAGCTTTACGTTAATGTTATGAAATAATTACTGGTCAATTAATTATAGGATTGAAATAAAATGGAATTATTTTGTTTTCATCGATCAAAATAAAATTAATTTTAATGAAAGTGAACATTATAGATTTTAATTTTGTTAATAATTCTAAAAATACAGATGATTGTTACATTGTAATGATTTTGGAAATAGGAAATAAGCATCATAATAAAAATACTTGTAGGTGATCTATGCTCATATGTTACATTATATTAAGGTGAAGGTTATGGTTTGACCTACCAAACCTAATCAACACTGAAAAAATGACTCATTTTAGGGAAATCAAGTGGTTGAATCATGGTGCTGACCATGCTGCCAAGAATATCGTAAGAGGTCGTAGCTTTCTCAGCGCTTTTGCACTTAATATCCTATTAACAATACATCCGTCGATCAAAAACAATAGTAATTGTAATGGTACAGGTTTGTTTTATTCACTTATGAATACATATTTCTTTAACTTATTAACTTTTGTATATGCTACATTTTGAAAAATAAAAGATAAATGATACTTCTTGGTGGTCTAAAAAATAAAATATACTTTACACCAGAACTATTTTATAATATCATACATTGATAACTTTAACAATAATAAAGCCAATTTTATTGAACATTAATTCAACCGATACAATACAGAAAAGAAAGGCAGCATATGATTTTCCAGTTTCGGAGTTCTACTACGGTCAGATGAATTGCTCTCGCCCCACTGATGTGTATTTACACTGACAGGCAAAAAATTCCACCCACTTGATTTTTTCATGTTTTCATCTAAAGATGTTTCTGCTTTGGATTGGTCTATTTTTTTAATGAATAAATATGTATTTTCATTATTTTTTTTTTCAATTAGAGATGTTAATATAGAGGATAATAACCCTTAATTCAATGAAAGGATTAAGGCTTTTGCATGTCTGGGTAAAATTACAGGCTGCATATCTTTCATTTCTTCTTCTCCACACCCTTTCACGCCCGTATGGACATCGAAGAGCAAAACAATGGTCCTCTTACTGGGCGAAAAGCCATCAAACCATGCTCATTTAATCTTCTCCCAGCAGTAAGTTCAGAAATTTGTACACATCGAACTTCTTCGAGCTGATGAATCGCTTGATCAAAGGTAAGGTGTGGGTTTCGTAAAATTCTCAAAGTCAAAACACGGTCATTCTTTGGTTCTGTTACCCTAGGCCGTCCAAAACCGGGCATTCTATGGCGTCGCGTAAAGTTTCATACGGAACTCCGATGGCATTATAATAAGCGCCACACCACGGGCAACATCCTCAGAACGAAGAAGCATTTTTAAACTTAAAATTGGAAAAATTAAAAGCAGGAAACTAAGACATTTGCTGCAAGAAACGGCATTGAACAAATGACACTGAATAAACATTTTAATTCCATAGAAAGTGAACATTGGAATCTATAGTGCTTTAATTGAATTAAGGATTAACGGTTATTATCCTCTATATTAACATTCGTAATTGAAAACAAATAAAGAAAATACTTATTTATTCATTAAAAAAAAGATAGACCAATCCAAAGTAGAAATATTTTTAGATGAAAATATGAAAAAATAAAGACGGTGGAATTTTTTGCCTGTGAGTGTATATATCTCGTAATCCGTTTGTATAGGCAACATATGTGGATAATTACAAATTATTTGCTAATATAATAATAAAACTATTAAATTTAAGTTAATTGGCAGCTATTGTTGTTACACTCTCTAACCTTTTTCTTTTTCTTAAAGAAATCAAACAGAATAATAATTGCACGAAGTTATTTCAGACTGTTGAAATTGTTCAGAGCCATAGGGTGTGAAGCACAATATTTCTAATCTTGTTCCATTACACTAAATAACGGTTCTAATTATTTCACCTTTTATATATAACTACTTCCTATGTTCCTACTTAAATATGAGCTGTTTATAAAAAAAAGAAGAAAGAGTTAAACTTCACCAAGATATACTATATTACTACTTAAACCTAGTATACTGTTTACGATATCAATATTATTGGTGATTATTAGTAGCAGTAATCCTCTTCAGTTATTAGCCTCTGATGATAACTGATAATAACTATTAAAAATGGCAATACATTTTTTTTTTTTATCAATAAACCTTCCTTATACAGCTTTGAAGTTTATTTTTTAAAACTAAATTAAACTCGACTAGTCATAATTTATAAGAAAAAACAAAGTTGCGTTCAACCTTAATTTTGAAGATTATTCTTGTTTATTTTTTTTCTTTTCTACTTAATTAATACCGAAGCTGTCAAATCCAGAAACTGGGCATAGCTAAATACATCTACTCCGATTTATGTAAAATTATACTATCAATTTTGCTTAATTCCGTCAACTGCTTTTGCTAACGCATGCGTAAACTTGTTATAGTTGTTTCGCCTATATCTCAAAAATTGCTTGAAAATGGGTCATATTTAAAGATTAACAAAAATAAAAATCATAAAACATCGAATAGGTGGCGACATAAAATATAAAACAGAGGTATTATTTCGCCCCGGATCCGAGCTCAGCTCACAGTAACTCTGATGACGGCACTTTCAAATTCAAGAATGATGTTTATTATTAAAGAAAAAGTTGTCGACATAATTATTATTATCTGAATTTTTTCTTTCGTAATGATTTTTTTTTTTTGGTAGTACAAGCTTTCGAAAATCTATACCAGTCAATAGATTGAGTGAAAAAAATACTGTACAGAAGTAATAGGATATTTACATTGTTTTTCATTACTAGCTCAAATTTTAATTTTTGGTTACAATCTTGTATAACCGCTGGCTCCCAGGAGAACCAAGAAAAATCTATTAATGAAGCGAACATCATAGTAAGAGTGCTAAAGAAAATACCAAGAATAAAATGTTGGATGAATGAGGATGGAAGAATAAATGTGATGGGAGATAATGGAATGTTTAGATGCTGACCAACATCTAGGTATTCTGCTAACGAGAAATGAAAGGAGCGACCTGAAAATTAGTAACTGAGTGATTAAAGGTAATGAGTATTGAGAAATCGGTTGGGGGTGTGGTCAGTAAAATTATACCCACTTATAAGTTATTGCCTGTTTTATTTTCAGCCTAACTTTCAGCCATCCTCAAGGAAGAGATAATTAGAGTCGAGGGACAACTGAATAAATATTTAAACAAATGGGAACATTTCTTAAGTTCCGAGAGCAAGGTTACCCAGTCGAAAAGCGCTCAGTTGCCTTGCCGAAGATACCGTGTTCGAATCCGGCAGTGATAGATTATTTATTTTTTCTGATAACAGCCAGAGATGGTTCGTTTGGGATCTGGAGACTCTCCTGGGGCTCACCTAGCCACTATAAAGTTGGTGCAGAAAATAGACCGTAAAATCTGGCAGTTGATCTTAATCACGGACAGATCACCTCCCTGCAGACCGTTGTCCTTGAAACAGCACTGTCTATAATACGTAATTAAGTTGCCCTTTGGCTGTTCATCCTCTGCCTTGATGAAAACTTTAATGACCATACTTCCAACCAGTTTCTACGTACTCATTAGGACAAACCATCTAACGTAAACCATATCCACATCAAGATTAAAGCTTGTAGCGACAACTTCCAGATTAACTGTACCAAAGCTAAAGGCACAAATTAGTTATTTTGCATGCGGCATTCCTCCCATCCATTGGCGTAACTAGAGTTGACTCATAGGTAGTAGTAGACTCACCAGTCAACCACTCTATCACATTCCTCCCTTCAAAAAATATGTGTTGTAATATAGGTATAATATGTATTATACTATAAATCAAGTAGCTTCAAATTAAATAAATAGATTATAATTTTTTATAAATGTTATTTTGGAAGTTATATTACGTTTTAAATAAAAGTAACCCTATTTATTGGTTACAATAACTTACTACACTTAATTGCATAGGGAACTTTCTACACCCATCCAGACTTTACTTCTAGATTTTAAGTATTGTCTAAACTGTTCTTCTCACATTTGCGATCTTATTGTTGCCGCTAGATGCAACTACTGCCGCTATAATAATAATAATAATATAATTAATTGTAAATAAACAGTATTACGTTTTGGTTTGTCATTTTAGCGTACCTTTTATTCATTAAAATAACTGTGTTTGCACTTTCTTTGTTGTGTTTTTGGTATTATTGACCCTTCTGTAATAAAAACTTATCCCACAATAAAAACTTTGACAAAGTAAAATCCTTCAAAGTTTTATTTTTTTTTTAATTGTTACTTACAATTTTTTTTTTTAATTTCTTCTAAGCAATGGGGGGGTTTACATCCCCAATAACCCCTCCCTCGTTACGCCTATGCTCCCAGTCTCTCATCTCAGTAGCAGATCATTGGACTTCTCTTAATGAACATATCGAAAGACTCATTACTTCTCAAAGAGATACCAAAGAGATATACAACGTGTTTGACACGAAGAGATTCTCTGAAATCATTAGAGAAGATTAAAACGTCCGGTCCATGAAGATTGGGATTCAGAAGCATGGACCATAAATTTTATGGCACTTGCGTGGAATGCATGATGAAATTGAAGTAAAATGTAATATGGAAGCAAAGTCAAATGAAATGCAACCCATTGAACTTGCTAACCATTTCCTTTTAACATAAGAATATTTTATGATTAATAGTAAAAGTCAATTTTAATCTTAGCAAGCACATTTTAATTATATTTTCTAGTTGCACTATTATGTTTACTGTATTGTTTAACTGAAAATGTTTATTTATGAGTTTTCTCCATTATTTTAATACCAATATATGGTATTAAAATTCGTTGCTCAGCCAATGATTGCGCAGGAAGGTTATTTAGGCGAGAGCCAGGTTTTCCCCTATATACCCACTTTATAGTGTCTGAGTGAGCCTCAGAAGGGTATGCAGATCCCACAGTCCATCCGTGGCAGTTAACAGACAAAATAATTTATTTGCCACAACCGGATTCAAACCCGGGATTTTCAGTACTCTACGCACTCACGCAATGCTGAAGGTTACTGGTCCTATCTAGCTGTGGCAGATTAATTGTTTAATCTGTTAACAGCTGGAGATGGATCCTGTAGAATCTGCCCCCCGATACCTTCCTGAGGCTCACTCATCCACTGTGAAGTGAGTATAATGGGGAAAACCTGCCGGTAGAACGTAATCACAGACAAATCACCTCACCGTGAAAATGCTGTGTTAGAAGCAGTTCAGTCTCTATCGTGTACTTACCCCAATATCCTTCATAGGTAGTACAAGTACAGATTTAAATGAGCTATAAACTGGTTTATGATATTTTTCCAGAATATTGGGCAGAAGAATGGTTTAAATTTCTAGTGTTTAAAAATATAACTCACGAGTTAGTCACATAACTTAGACGGCGGATTCAACAGCGCCACGTGAAGCGGTAAAAGGGAAAAGACTAGGGGGGTTGTGTGGGGGGTGTGTGGGGGGGTGAGTGGGGAGTTAGCTTTCTCCTGGTCCAGGACCGGCACCCAGTCGGCAGAGCACAGTGCTTCGTCTCCTACAGCTTGGTCTTCAGTGGGATCCAAACGCCAGGTCAGCAATCCATAATCCTTATAGTGTTTTGTGAAAACTTAGTATATCTTTAGTCCAGCTAAGTAAATACCTTGGAAGGATGACACTCTTTCTTAGTAATCCAATCTTCGACTAAATCTACTATCAATCCAATCCAAAATTTCGGCAGAGTAATTTTCGGTGCCACTCCAATACCAAACAAAATATATGTTTACTTTACATTTTTCCAGTCGCGTCTAAGATACAAGTATTTTCTTTTTTGCATGGGATCTAACTGAGATTTTTCAAAAATAATTTGTCTGAATCCTTTTACTTCAGTTCAGCAAATAATTTTATTTTAATTTTAGCTTCTATTTATTTATGTTTTACATGTGTTGGGTGCGTTGTACAAGAGCATAAAACGAGAAAGAACTCTAGTACAAACGCGAAACCCGACTCAAAATTGTATTTTAATTCAATATAAACATGTGAATTGAATCTATCACATTACACATATATATTTTCAATACTGAGACATGACACTTTATCTTCTATTGATATTGAGAACGGTGTCACTTTGAAAGGAACACTAGTGAGTACTGATTCGTTGTAGTCATTCCCACATTATCAACATATTTGATTCTTTATACGTCAAAAATGGAAGCTTAGGAAATAATGATAGAAAGTACGTGACCAATAGAATTTACGATTCGTATAACCGTTCGTCCGTTTCTTCAATCTATGACAAACCGATTTCCTCCTCTTCACAATAACTACTGATCATTAATCGTGAAAATTACAACAAAAAAAAAAGTTTTCACAGAATCGTATTCATGTAACTTCCTTAGGACAAAGGGAATCATACGTGATTTTGGAATCTGTTCCGCAGGTAGTCGCTTCGAGTTGAGTTACAAGTTTTAACTGTTAATTCGTTTCATTTTTAATATTTTCCAAAAATACAAGTTGTCATGAGCTTTAGTATGGAAAAGAGAATGTAATTATGGATAATGAGTAGATTTCGGTAATCGTTTCATTAAGAAACAGAAGTTCCAACTAACATTTCGAAGTATAGATGATATATGTTAGTTGAAACGTTCATTTCAAAATGAAATGATTACTGAAATTTACACGTTTCCCATAATTACATTATCTTTTCCATACTAAAGCTCACGATAACAAGCATTTTTGAAAAATATTAAAAGAGGAACTTAAAACTCGTTGTGACTCAATAAGAAGCGACAAACTGCGGAATAATTACTGTGATATTATATTAAGTTGAAGGCAGTCTGAGTTTTTTGCTTTATTATTCTAAACGCAATCGAGTTTATGATCTGACCCTACAACTGACCTTTTCGAACAAGTCCTTCAAAACGTCTGGCTTAAAAACGACCGCATTATGTTATGATTTTGCCTCCTCGTTCCAAATGTCACTTTAGTTCTTTTATATTTCCTTACAATATGAGCTATCTCGTTATATTTATATGGTACACTGGTTTTATATTTGTATGTCAAATATTATCCTCTTATTATTTTTGGTTTTCAGATTCCTAAATCCTTTTCAGTCTTTTACATAGTAAATATAATGTTAGCGCATGTCTAACGAGAAATTTTATGTTAACTTTGTAATATCAATTAACTCAAGCGTCAATCAAGAAAGGAATAATTAGTTTCTCCCTCGCCTAATGCAACTTAAATAATACCCAGGCTAGTTGCACCCAGTTATTGCCTAAGACCCAGGCCGACTGTTGGTGAGTGGAACATTAAAAAGTTGTTCGGTTTCAAAGCGGTTTGGTGGCCATGACCATTACGTGTGAGCGAAATGTTACAAGTTTGAAACCCTGCCGAAATCGTCAATATAATTTCAGAAAATGTTCTTTTAGTTAATTGTTTTTATATTAACTTTTTCATGTCGTATTCGTTGTAAAAGTTGCCTAGCTTCTAACAATAATAGGATGGTATTTTAGATGATACAATGGTCATGATTAAATAAAAAATATTCCAGGATATCCCATAGCCAACCTCCAACAGTAAAATGGTGGCGAATCACGGATGCAGTGAGGAAAACATGAAATTGATTATGTCCGAAGGCGGAAATCTCTGTTGAGAAGTCCAACGCTTATACCAGAGGTCCTTCGGGCGTTAAAGTCGCTTACGCCACCGTTTGTGCAAAGCGTATCTTTTAGCCTCGAATTTCCTTCTGCGTTTTCCAAATTACTCCTGTTAGTACATAACAGCATTAACGCTTTTTTTTCTATTTAATTCGGGAACTACTCTGAATACATCGAAATCATCATCGTCCATCAAAACAATCATGCAGATATCATGTTTTTTGCTCATTCTTTCTTCACCTCCGTCCATCCCCTATGCCCATGACTCGTTCTGTCTTCCATAAGATCCCTGATGTTTTTCAATTGGCTCCTAAACCTCTCTCTCTCTCCAGACAGTCTTCATCAGTAATTCCAAATATCTTCTTTCATTTCCTTAGCATAACCATTCTAGCTTTTTGGATTGTACATCTTATCAAATATTTGCTTATTCAACATTTTTTGATTCCTTTCTAACATATGCTTAGACGCATATACGTGTTACATTTTCATTATTTTTTAAATCTGTTTCATAACAATGCATGGATATAATCCGAACGTTTCATGACGAATTAATCTCCAAAATACTAATCGGTACCTAACCAATCTAGGTTTCATTTCAGGCATCAATGGAATAGAAAAAACATCTGAGAGATATCTGTCTAAAATTATTATAAGCAGCCTTCTATTGACTCGGGAATATATACTTTTCTATTTTGGGTTCAATTTGAAGACGGTTAATCTGTTTTATAGGATGGGGATGATTATATTAATTACTTAAGATGAATTTATTCTCTGCCCTAACAATTCCTATAATTATTCTATTCATGTTTCTATTTTGTTTGTTTTTGATAATCTGTTTTTTGTTATCTTATCATATAAAAATTCAATTTTACAGCCAATGAATCTATAAAATCCTAACTGTTCGTAGTTCTTGATATACTAAAAATGTGGGAAGTGAAAGTGATTGAAAGTTGGTCATAAAATAAAGTTATTATTATACAACAGCTTAGGCGTTAAAAGAACTTTCTAACTCAATTATGTCTTATGTCTTATTGATAAATTAAAATAAACAAAAAATCATTTTTGATAATTCCATTAGCTTTTATACTAAAATAATTGTTAAAAAACAAAAACATCATCTACTCTAAGATCTACTCGTATTATTTAGTAGCGGTTTTCTTAAAGCGGTCTTCTTGTTCTAAAATGGGCCACAATTACAAAAGAGGGTGACATTTAAGTGCATTACACGATTATTTCGGGCAGAGATCTGGTTCCCCAGGCGTTGCACAACTCAAAGAGTTGTCCGCGTACATTCCAATCCTACGTGGACATTGTGGGGCATCAACTGTGATATTATATTGTATTACATATATATTCATTTCTTCTCCAATGTAAATTTTAAAAAAAAAAGTAAAACGTTAATATTAAAAATTATTATAATTAAAAAAAGTTTTATTTACTGACTTATAAGAGGTATCCACTATAACGGTTACTTTATAACAAACTTAATTTTATGACAATTCAAATTATTACACTGAACGATTAACTTATATGGTTATCACAATGAAAAATGAGACGAAATTCCGGACTGAACCATATATCCATAGATATTATATTGGGGGGATACTTATAGGATATGTATTATATTTCTATTTCGATAAAGTTAAATTATTGTTATATATGTATATAACTTATAAAATGACATATATAAATCAAAATATTAAAGCCTACTCAAACAAAAAAGTGTCCTAATTTATAGCGTAGTTCAAATACAAAGACATTTGTATAAAAAAACTGTTGATATATCTCCCCAAGAATTGCCTTGAGCAGATATAAAGTCTCTATTTTATTATTCATTTATTAACAGTTGATTTGAGTGGTGCTCCTCCTACATTTATATGGACTTATATTCTGAATTGAAAACGTTTAGCGTCAGTTATTTCAATTTATTTTATTTTTTTAAACTGAGGCTATATTCTAGAATCTTTCTATAATTTTATCAGGGATATGTTTTTATAAAATATGCGAGAGATAGAGTAGACTACAGCAGAGCTCTTCCGATTTCCGTAGATTACAAAGATAGTCGAGACATAGTATTCTTCAAAAGCAGAGCATCCCATTTACTGATTGATTCAAGATTTTAGGGTACCCAAGAAGGATAAAATCGTCATTTCAAATAGTATATAATTCCAAAAAATATTTAGGGTTAGATAACTTATGTAAAATGTTCATTTCCGGTTGTGTATTAAGGAACTAATGTTCGAAAATATATCTCTAAATTATATTCCATTAATTAATTAGTAATTTAATTATTCGAATTTGGAATAATTACAGTCAGGAAGTTGCTTACTATATGTGGTTAAAGCGTCTCAATCAATGGGCATTGGTGAATTTTGAAGAGCTATAGAGGTTGCAGCCCAGGGAGGAAAATATTGAGGGTGGCAAAGTTCTAATCAACAAAAAATGTTCTTTTCCAAAAAAAATGTAATAAATATAAAGTTTCGCTGATCTTATAGTTTCTTCGTTCTAAGGAGTACCCTTGGGTCAAACTTAAATTTTAAAAGAATTTTCCCTGCGTGCTTGGGCGCCAAATTACTACTGTTAGGAGGTAATTTATTCGATACAAACGTCAGTTTTGAATAAGGTAGTTCGAAAAAAATATTTTAAACAAAAAAAAATTCTTTATTTAGTTATATAATTTAAAAATCACTAGTTTATTTCTGAAACAAGTCCTTCACATCAGGAATATCCTAACAGCTGAAATGTGCTGCAAAACGATTAGGCCGTAAGGGCTTTGTAACCTCTCCGAAAGGAACTGGTTGTGCGGATTGAGGCCAATTTTACTTTCGAAAGCCCTCCGATTTACCTTCCAGACTTGAAAGTAGCAAGTGAAGTGGATGCAATCTTCCACTCAAATCTAGCCATTGTGCACCGTCAGCGGCGTTCCTCCCTCCAGGGCCCCGTTGTCTTAACGCCTACTTAGTAGCCCACGGTGTAATATTAGTGCATTGTTAAACGCTTGTCAACCTTATCTAGAGTCTCGCTTTCTTGCGAAGATCCGGAAGAGGGCGAATGGTTATATGTAAATGCAGTTGTTGAAGGGATGGCACATTATACGGGAAAGTGGATCCTTATTTAGTGTATGTCCAATCATGCAACTAAGCATGTAATTAAATAGTGTTGCATAATATCCAGGTGGCATTGACAGATTCAGGTCAACGAGGTAAGCCGTGTCATTTGCTCTATTATGTTGACTAATCTTCATAGATATGTTACAAATTCTGTGGACTTAATGAAAAAATGAATAACTTTCATTTTATTTCTTACAATGTCACTATCTGTTCCTAATAGAAAAGAATGAACAACGGTATTTTTATGAGGTCTTGTACTTGGTTATGGCAAAATATAGCCGGGGTCAAGTTTCTATCAATACCTATTATAGGTAATAACTATACATATGTGTATTAATAAAAATGGGATAAGCAAGATTTCGATGGCGTTCCAAAAATAACCGCTGGATAAATATCTCGTTCATTGACCCTTCTCAATATTCAAAATCGCAAGGTTAATATTGGCACAATCTACCCACCTAGGTATCGGTCTACGCCTAGTGCGTTCGCTCGCAAGCTCCATTACGTGCCTGATTCGACCGACAAGATGCTAATTTTTTAATTATATTTATAGGATGAATGCATCCCTCGTCATTCGCTAATAATACATAATAACGGTTTCAAACAAAATATTACATTTCTAAAAGCGTGGCATTGCAGCTACATGAACAAAATTTTATATTTTACTTGCACAGTAAACGTGTTTTAGAAACCGTTAACGGGAAAAATGATAGTACGAAAGGAGTAAAGTCGCTCATAAGGGTTAAAGGCCGGGAGCATCTGCTAAGGAATGAAGAGCAAAGTGACGTACGTAAAAATGGAACTTTACGAGAAAAAAAAATCGATTTTAATTTCCAGAAATCTGATTATAATCAAATCAAAATATATTTCTGTTATAATATGTGTATTGTTAAACAGATATTTTTTTAAAGCCATATTTTAGTAAATAATAGATAATCATTTACTATTCGTAGACACCTTTCCTAAAATATCTGTAAGCAAATAATGTTTAAATATTTACAACTTTTTCACCGAAAAAAAAAGTTAATATAGTTCTCAGACTACTTTAGTTATTAAATTATTCCGAAAAAATTCTTTAATCACAACGAATTTTCACATACATTCGGTTATAGCGTTGGTTCAGAAATGGTTTACTTGACCTTCGTTTAAATTGGCTCAAAGAAAAGTTAGAAGCTGGAGAAATAAACGAAAGGTAAAAAAAAAAAGTGTTTATTTTTATAAAAATGGAAAGAAAACTTAAAGTAAATAAACTTGATGATTTATAAAACAAGAGAATGGTACTATAGAAAATTTTAAAAAAGATTTATGATCAGTTAAAGATTAAAAAATAAAAGTGGAGATGAAATTTTCTAATAGATGAGATAAAGAAGAACGCAAATACTTATTTCCATATTTGGGAAAAAAGGATAAACACTCAATAAAAAAAAAAAAAGTTATAGATTATGAAGGTTATTAATTATAAAAATACAATACAATTATCCAAATTAATGTAAAATGATTATTAGTTTTCGCATTTGTTTTAAAACTTGAAGATTTGTAATTAGCATAATAAATCGTTCGAAATTTAAAGTCATTATTTTTCTTTAATATGGTTAAATTTTAATTACAGCAATGATTACAGCAACAAAACCAATATATTTTGTATTAAAAACTATGTATTTTAAAACATTCCGAATATTACATACTATATTTTTCAAAGTAAAAATGTTTTATATACTGGATGTTTCATTTCCCTGAAATATGTTTATTTTGCCAGGGAATGATATTATTATTATTTTGTTTTTATGGATAAGAAGTAGTATAATTTCTTCATAAAATTATTTATAACTTTCAATGTTCCAATCATGATTCCATCGTTTATTCTTATAATGAGATTAAAGTAAAAAAATAAACCGCTCAGATAATTAGAAATGATACCTCCACTTAATCCCTTGTGATCTTATTAAATGTAAACTTAATTTTACATTTTCCACCTCATTATGCGTAACACCATTTTAGTTCTATACTGAGTGATTAACCTTGAAATTAAATTAAGTATGTTCTACATCACAATCATAGCTTAATAAACTTTTTATGATTCAAAAATACATTTTTATTCTGTAATATTCCGAATAATACATAGCACTGTTAAATGGGATACATTCATTAACCACCATTATAATAAATTTTATTGCCACGATTATTGTATTTTAATAAATACTCCCAAATATTTGTGAGAAATACCTTTTGTTTATTTTTTAGAAATCATTAAGTGGATTAGTTAATTATCTTTTTCTTTTTCGGGTTTTTCGAGAAATCTTAAGTCAATATTAAGTTTTTTTACAGCTTAATAGAAAGCGACTTTCATCGATGATGTCTTTGCCATTTCTAGACGTGTTTATGCAAATCCAAATGATTTCTTTTAGGTACCGGATCTGAGATATCTTCGCATATCGTAGGTGTCCGATGTTTAGAAAGCTTGTAGAATGAACCGATGATCTAAGTGAAAAAAAACTGTTACGACCTAAATAGATATGATTATGTGTGTACGTAAGATTATGTTACATAAAAAATATTCTTACAATATTGCATATATTTGCTTAGTCGATTGACTTTTTATGATAAAAATACATTGAGATAAATTTATTACTAATTTTCAAAGAAATCAATTAGTGCTCCTAAAATTTGTTATACAAAATTCAAATATACTTTTTGACCGACATATTTTTCATTAAACATTTGGTATTAGACCATTTTGAATTTCATATAATACATCTAGAATTTTTTGCGGTTGAAAAAGAAAATCTCTCGAATCAGATGATTTTTTTTTTACTATAGTTTTTTTTTTTCAATTAAACCAAACATGGAGTGTAATCGTGATATTTTGTACATGTTAACATGATGTTTCTCGATGAATCTGCACTTGAAAACTACTTTGTTGAAGTTGAATTTAAAAAAAAAAGTAGTTAAAGAATGAACAAACAAATAAAAAATATATTTTTTTTCCATGTTCCTTTTTTTTAATTTTCGAAACTGTTTAAAAACTAACTCTACTAAAACTTAAGCTTATTCTCATCTCAGCTCTGAAGAAGTCAGCAGCATGGCTTGCGAAACGTTGGCGAGAAATTTATCAACACGATCTAAACCAGAAGAAATAATAGATCGTGATAAATTCTTTTGTATAGATAAAGTCTTTTGTAATAATAGTGGCCGTGGAAACCTAAAAGAGTGTTTAAAAACCGTCCTAAAGTTTTAGAGATCATCTACATTCCAAAAATTGTTTAGGGAAATTCTCCTGTCCGAGATTGCTTTACTATTGGTATTCTTATTGATTCAATATTTCTTTAACTGGACATCGAATTTCAATTGAAAATAAAAAGGAGATGAAAAATAATCACTTCCTTTTGCTGAAATATTTCAAAAATTGATCAATTGTTCCAATCCAATTTTTCACGTACAATTCACTTTCTATCTATCAATCAAATAAAAAAAAAACTTAATTATTTCCTAGATTTCCTTCTCCAATTTAGATAGTATCAAGAAATCCAATCATCAAACGTTATGGCTTTGCACAGATTATCTTGAAAATCAGAAAATTAATAGAAAGGAATTTAAACATGGAATGAAATAACTCTCAGTTTTATATTTGTTGGGCTATATTTGGTATTGGCCAAACATGGCATTATATGGCAGGTATGGCATTATATATTTGGTAATGGCCAAATAGTCAAATTGGTTTTGAAATTTTCTAAAAATTCAAAATTTAACATCAGTTATAAACAGAATTACACATCAATATTTTATACTTGCTTTTAAAAGGAAAATTTCTAAATTTTTAAATGCTACTTCCAAGAAATATAAACATTTTTTTATGCACAATGGTGTTAACATTTTTACAAAAAATGATTAAAAAGTGTTTAAAACGTTACATTATTTATTATGATGAACCAATCATATATTATAATACTCTTCATATTTTTTAAGGTTATAAAAGTCCAGGTTATGATTGATTAATTATCATAAATAATTATCTATATTTTCAATAACAGAATATTTTCATTAAATGTTCATGACACTGTCACATGAATCTTCTAATCAAATTTGCGGCTCAGATATTTTACTATTTCAAAAAAAAAATCACAAGTGGTATATTACTTAAGCTATTGTGCGAACTTCCCTGGACAGACTGTTTTTAGAACGAAATACAATAAATGGATTGATTATTTGTACGAGCTGTATATAATTCTAGAAAAATGTCTACAATCGATTATTCTTAGCTATATTAGCATTAAACTCATATAACCAATATTCATACAAACCCAATTTTTATCCAGCTACGATTTTATCTAAAACTAATCAAAAGTAATTAAAGATGCATTCCTGAACAGTTATTCAGTTAAGTTATCACCATTATTGGTAAACCTTTATTTTCCGAAACGTTAAGGAATAAGCTACGAAATTGATTGAGGAACTAGGATAATAAATAATATGACTGGTGAAAAAAACGTAATAAATATGGAAGCAATATAAATAAAATGCTTTACCAACACTAAAGTTCTTTCTGCGATAAATCTCACTTTGGCAAGTATGAACTTCAGTGGAACTGCTTTTCTTCAACCTACAGCAATCTACTCTGTCTGATTTCTACTTTCTTCTCCTGTTTTGTGCTTAAGGCATTCTGAAGAAATTGTGCTTACTATCTCTGGGCCTTGAATACGCGTTAGCGAGGGCCTTCGCATTAAATGCAATCATTCAATCATCTTAAATGTAGAATAAAAACGGTAAAGTGGAAGATGGGGTTAAAAGAAAGCTTGCTGAAACGAATAAATAGTCGTTTTATATGATTGTATATTAATATAATAATAATAATAATATTATATTAATATTGAATTTTTATATAATTTTTCAAAAATTATAAATAGTAATATGACGTAAGTCAGCAAGATCCTAAAATTAAATTTATGTTCAAAGAACATTCTTTCTCGTGTATACATCGCAAAAAATTGCGAGATCACGGAGACATGGGATCGGATAAGAGAATAGATTTGTCCCCTGCCGGCAGGTGACTCCGGTGGCTCAAATCGTTAGAGCGCTGTCACGGAGAGACAGAGGATCAGGGTTCGAATCCCGGCCGGGGGCATATCTTTTCTCTTTAAAATAAGAATAAATAATCGGTTTGAAGAAGGTTCAAAAAACAAATGTTACGTTACTGCCGAGCTACAAAACAGTTAATGAGATGGCTGAATTTACAAAATAACTTAATACTCGATAATAATATGGCTGAACTTATAGCATAACTAATTAATCGATAATGATAAGTAATCGGGTGTAGCTCAACGATCTTAATCTTTTTAAGTCAATTAATTTGTTTTCATCATTTCGGATCAAAGTCATCAATAGATACTGAAATGTATGGACATCTAAACTGTGATTACTAATTTCTTTGGAAACATTTATGAAAATATTCCCCAGATTATGAATCAAATTAAAAAAATATTACAACAAACATTCACCAAACGGGGTCAGTTACATAGGTGGCCGCTTTGAGTTGAGTCGCAACAAGTTTTAACATTTCATTCCTTTTTCTTTTTAATATTCTCGAAAATAAAAATAATCGTGGGCTGTAGTATGAAAAAAAAGTTTAGAAAATCATGGGGAATGTGTATATTTCGATAATCATTTCATCGAGAAATAAACGTTTCAACTAGCATTTCAAAATAAAGATGAAGTATGTTGGCTTAAACGTTTATTTCATGAATAATTGATTACCTAAATATACACTTTTCTCTTAATAACACTCTTTTTTCCATACTAATTCTTTTTTATTTTATTTTTTTGTATCAAGGGGAAAGAGAGAGAATGAGAAAGAAAGACGGACTGACGGAGAAGTTTAAATGAATACCAATTAATACAATATTGTAATTCAGTGATGCCGGAATTAATAAAAAAATATATTGAAAGCGCTTTTGTAGTTTCTAAGAAGTTAATAATAAATATCGAAAAAACAATCTCATCTTCTTATTAGGAAAAAAGTAGGGACAAGAACAGAAATAAACAGCCTTTTCAGATTTACATGGTCAGACAAACAAAATCCAAATACTTCCACGAAGCCCTTTCCACTGCTCCCGATCCTAAATCTAAATGGCAACTCCTACGAAAGCTCGCCCTTTGCAATCCAACATCCTCTAGAGACTTCCCCGCTTCTCCTGACGAAATGAACTCATATTTTTTGTCTGCCTCAATTAACTCATCAAAATCCTCCTCCTCCGTCTTTTCATCAACGCCATCTTTCAACCCCGACAATTTCTATTTCTCAGACATATCACCTACAGACATTATTTCCTCCGTTCTTAAATCCCGCTCCAGTTCTACCGGATTAGATGAGATACCCGTCAAACTACTCAAATTATACCTCATTGATATCCTACCTGTCCTACTTTTCATTTATAACTTCTCACTACAAAAAGCAGTATTCCCGACTTCCTGGAAAAAATCCCTAGTCCATCCTATAAATAAAACCCCAACCCCATTATCTCCCAAGGACTACCGGCCAATCTCCATACTTTCCAACCTTTCCAAACCTCTCGAAAGAATAGTCCAGTCTCAAATATCAAATTTTCTCGAACAGTCCAAACTCCTCGTTCCGCTTCAATCAGGCTTTCGCCCTGGTTTTTCCACTCAATCTGCCCTTACCAAAATCACCAATGACATATATAAAGCCATGGACAACAGACAAATAACCGTGCTAATCCTCCTAGACTTTTCTAAAGCTTTCGATTCCTTGGACCATTCTATCCTTTTCTCCAAACTAAAGTCATTGTCTTTTTCCTACAGTTCTATTCTATGGTTCCAATCCTTCCTCTCTGATAGGTCCCAAGCGGTCTCTATGCCCAACCAACCCCTTTCCTGTTTCCGTACTCTATCCTCAGGTGTGGCTCAGGGCTCAAGCATCTCTCCTCTCCTTTTCAACTGTTACATCAATGATCTTCCTAAATCTGTTCACCACTGTTCCTACCATCTATATGCTGACGACTTCCAAATCTATTTATCCTTTCCTCCATCCGGGCTTTCATATGCGTTCGCCAGTATTCAGCAAGACCTAGATCGAATCAGTACCTGGGCAAAGCTGAACAAACTGGAACTGAACGCAATGAAAACCCAGGCCATCGTTCTAGGTTCCAACTCTCTCCTTGCAACTATCCCCACCCTTCCAACATTAATCCTAAACGACCACCCCATCAGTTTCAGCTCCTCCGTTAAAAACCTAGGCATTACCATCGACCAAAACCTTTCCTGGAAACCACATGTCACCCAAATATCCCGACGAATAATTAGTTCCCTAAAATTATTCCATCGTTCTCGGCATCTCCTTACTCAACCTACTCGGAAGCTGCTCGTATCATCCCTCATCTTCCCCCACTTCGACTACTGTAGTGTGGTATACGGGGGCCTCTCGAAAATGCTTGAGAGCCGCTTAAAAAGAATAATGAACTGCGCTTTAAGATTTGTCCTTGGTACTCCGAGGCGATCCCGGGTGTCACATCACTATGATGAGTTAAAGTGGCTCTTCCCTCCCATCCGTAGACAATATTTCCTTAGCGTTTTTCTATACCAATCCATCAACTCGCAACACCCTTCATATATCTATAGTCTCCTCCCATTCAAATCCTCTGTCCAGCTGCACAAAACAAGATCTCGCCTTTCCGATTTCTACATTCCTTCCCACAGAACTAAGGCATTCGAGCGCTCCTTCCTCGCCCGCTCCACCACTGTGTGGAATTCAATCCCTCCTTTCATCCGCCATTCCTCTTCACTAGCTTCATTTAAATCCCTGCTTTTCCATCATCTCTTGGCATCTCAAAAAGTCGCTCTCCAAGCAGGTCAAAGGTATGCTTGAATATAACAGTATTGTAAACTCGATCCCGCTACCCTTGTTTTGTTTATTTTTCCTACATCAACGATGATACCGACTTTTTAAATATATTATCGCATACTATGCCAATCAATTATTTTAGTTAGTAATTTCGTCATCAACTACGGTATTAATATTATTAATCATTATTTTGGTAATATAAATATATTTATTTTTTACAATTAGTTAAAAAGCAGTCAAGTTCGTTGTATTTTACTTATTTTTTTTCTTATCTATTTCTATTTTTACAATGTTTTTGTTCACACTTGATTATTTCATGATTTGTGTTATTATGTAGCCTTCTGGCCAGATGAATGTTATGTTTTTTTAATTTGTCCATTATTGTTATTCTAAAGGGACTTGGTCCCAGAATAAAGTTTATTTTCTATTCTATTCTATTCTATTCTAATATTTTTCCGAAGCATTCAAATATTGTATAACAGTTTTTTCCATAATGATAATACTACCGCGTATGGGTAACTCTTAGTTCTGGGCCGAAGAACAAGACGGAAGAAGTTGTACAATCTACTTCCTGCCTCCAGTTACACAGGCCGAACAGGTTGCGCTTTTATTTACGTTATTTCAGCCATCTTGATTCTTACCGACTGTCGGGTTGACGCACGCCTATCTCTGATCAAACTAGTTGTCTGTGCGTTACATCACCTGTGAAAAAAAATAGAGAAAACCTAACAGTAAGAAAGTTTTCATTTTTTATTTTGATAAGTCCGGATCCTCGACTTAGGATGTTATGTCTTCCAGTGGAAAAAAAAGATTGTTCGGGTGTTTTAAGACTTCGAGGAGAAGAATTTAGTAGAGATGGTTGAGTCTTCCTTGCCAAGATCCGGTTTATACAGAAGTGGTTTAAAAGTTATGGATAATACAATAACAAAAAAATTAATATTAAAATGTAAATAAATTTTAAAAATGAAAATAAATAAAAAGGAAAAATATTAAATCAAATTTATAAAAAAAAAAATCTACTATTTAAGAGTAGGAGCGGAGCGGCTCAGTGGTAGATCACTGAGTTTCCATGCCGAAAATCCTGGTTTAAATCCCGCTGCAGGCAGTACTTTTATTTAGTCTGACTGCAGTGGGAGATGAATCATATGGGATCTAAGACTCTAAGAAAAATATGGTACAAAAAATAAGGGGGAAAAATCTGGCGGTTGAACGCGACCTAGGACAAGTCACCTCCTTGCAGAACAACTGTCCATGAAACAGTACTGTCACTAACATTTACTGAACCCCAGACCTGTTCATGGATTGTAGTGGCACAGGTTTTTTTTTAAACTAAGAGTGATCTGGCAGATTTGGGTTTGGGTAGTGGTCCGTCGACGAAGGTTTGTGGGCGGAGATTTTCGGTAACGACATCAAGCCTTTGGTTTTGCTAAGCTTTATTATTATTTAAATTTTACTACATTTAATAAGGTAATATACCACAGTCTCAATTAATTTTATGAATTTTCAGGAAAGGAAAAATTGTTTTGTGTTCAGAACCATATTCGTCTATATTAAAACTAATAATAAATATCTAACGTATATATACTATATACGATGTTATATATATATATATATGTATATATATATATATATTATATATTATATATGTTATATATATTATATTATATTATATACTATATAATGTTTGTTTGTTTTGTCGTTTCGTGTAGATAAAGACCACGCGTCTTGTAACTACACAGCGTTCATATCTTCCTCCAGTGCTCATCCATTTTCTGCCTTTGGGCCAGATCATGCAAATATAATTATAAATTTTTACCACAAATATTTATGAAAAATTCTCATAGTCTTCAAAAATCTTGTGTCAGGAGAGCTTTTGATACAACGTGTTCATTTTCTTATACTTTCGGTCCCAAATATGTTATGAATATAATTTGTAACGCAATCAGTCTTGAATTATAATTCTTTATTCTTTAAAAGGACTAAACGCCTCCCTGCAAAACTATTGAGAAGAAACAACAGTCTATACCATGTACTGCATGTCTGTATTCACTTCGTTTTTTTTCGTTCGTTGCCCCTCCCTCTTTTAAATGATTTACTTATTTATTTGAAAAAAGGTTGTTTTTTTATTGGCATTGGATACTTCCATCCATACAACCAGATATGTATTCATTTGGTTAACTGAAAAGTTTACAGCACGCGGTTTTTCCCTGATGGTTACCGCCTTTTTTTCCTAGGCGATCACCCATTAAAGTCCTAACAACGCCCGACGTTGCTTGACTTCGGTGATCGTACGGGTACCGGTGTGATCAACGCGGTATGGCCGATGGAAAAAATAAAAGGTTTACATATTTGACAATTGACGAATGCTCAAATACTAACTTATAATCTCGTGATGTTAGAATAGATAATAAAATCAATCATACAAAATATATATATCGAGGATTTGATTTAAATTACGCCTTTTCGTTCCCAGTTTCCATGTCGAAGCAAGTGTTTTCTTCCAAATCTTTCGATTCCATAACTTCATCTAGCTTCTTCTCGGTCGTCATATTCAAGGGCGGATCCAGGATTTTTTTCTGGGGAAAGCACAACGGACAGACGGGAAAAGAAATCAACAATAACTTAGACATACACTTGTAGTATTTATAGAAAGGCTTATTAAAATATCTAAACAATAGTTTCACTCATGTTATTTCTGTTATTTTAACAACTATCATCACATGATTTACCTATGATATGTACTGTAATGGATTCTCCACAGACACAAACAACCGTCTGGGGGGCACGTGCCGCTTATGGTCATATTTGCCTTCTAAATCGTGTCATCCATGCCAATATTCGTCGAGGCCGTCGAGGAACTTCTTATGTGTAACCAAACCATGTGAGCTGTTCCTGTTGGTTTCTTTCTATAAGATTTGTTTATGTTTGCTTCATGTTTCTAATCGCTTCGTTTCTAGTACTATCTAATCTGGACTTAACGGAGTTAGGAATATTTATTATATATATATATATATATATATATATATATATAAATATATATATAATGCATTGCAGGTTTAGCTATTCAGTTAGAATAAGTAACTGGTTCAAGCCCAACAGGCTGAAAAAGGCAATTGATTTTTATAGTCAATCATTTCGAATCAAAGGCATTAATACGTAGTGAACGATTATAGCCCTGCACACATTCACATGATATTCGATGAGGCATAACATACGGAATTTTAGACTATTGCTACATATCAGTGCATTTTACAGCTGACCGAATCGTGATCCACAAATCAACAGTGTGACATGAACTCCTTAAGTTCTGCGCAATCGACTGCGCCTACAGTTGAAGAAATGTTTAAATTCGGAATGGTTACATGAGCTATAGTAATAAAAACACCCATTCATGGTAAATGTAAAAAGTTCGTAGTGGCCGCTGAATAGGCCCGTATAGGCTGCGTTAAGCGTCTCAACTGTGTCATATTTATGTAACTTTGCATAACGGGTGAAGGGTTCTATATTTCCCGGCGACGTTAAGAAGAATCGATCTAGTTATGTTTAAAACATAGTTATGTAATGTAATACGAGGCCAGTTCGTGATTGACTTTTTAAATTTAAATCTCTTCGCCGTTTCAAGCTACTTATTAGGCAAACCCTCTAAGCTCCCAATTAATTACAAAAGACTCATATACATGATTATTATAAGACCTATTTGGACTTATGGATTCCACATAGGTCTCCATTAAGTCATCGAATTCCTCTCGTATCCGATACTTACAATCCAAAATCCTCAATGCTTATTACTTTGTTACGTATAAAGTCATCCGTAATTACCTCATTTGTCTCATTTGTTGCTGATTTGGCTCGAACCCTATACCAGTCCTTTCATGTCAAACTTTATTCCCACTCAAATCCACCGGTTTCAAACCTAACCACCTCTTCGATTCCTGATAACCCTCCGAGGCGTCTGAAAAGAGGATGTCCTCGCGACCTTCTTAAGTTGAATTTGTTATTTGAGTACTACCACTTGGTAGTTTCTTTACTTGTTCATTCGTCCTATTTACTTGTTGTATTAGTATAATACAATTGTGAATTTCATTGAATTAAATAAAATAAAATAAAAAGTTTGGTTCGGTTCGCTCCACTGAAAGCATTTGCAGTCGAGGCAACCTGCTAATCCATTCATTTAACCCTATAAAATTATCTGAACGATTTCAGAGAGTTATGTTTTTTTAGGCTCCAACAGAACAATAGATTTCTAAAAGTGCTTCCGGTCATGATTTTGCTGACCATTTTTTATAATGGATGGTTCGTTCCACTCAAAGCACTTGCAGTCGAAGTTCTTCTTGAAACATTATATTACATATCATTATGATTACAGGCATTACATTACAATTAATTTTAGAGGAAATGTATAAGTAGATCACATGAAAAGAGCCATAAGGAAGAGTGCATTACAAATGACGTACGACTCATTCATCTGAAAGTATTCTTTTGAAATAAACCTGCTCTCTCTAGTAACGGCATCCTTGGAAAACCCACAAGGATATACATTTGTTTATATTGATCAGTCACTTACTGTAAAAAAATAGTTCTTTAAAAAAACAAATGCTTGTTCAGTATATTTTGAATACATTAAAATAGTTATGTATGCCTAAAAACTTTGTATGATTCAAGTGATCCCAGTATTCAATTGCCTAGAAACATATGTATATAAATCAATAATACTTTTTCAACAACGATTCGTCCATTTTATTTCATATTATAATTATTCTTAGGAAATGATGCATTCGCTTGGTAATAATGATAGTAAAAGACATAGAACGGAAATATTACATTAAAAAAATGGGGCTTTGAATCATTTACCATGTAGACATTTCAAATGCTATAAAAAAGATGAATCTATAAAAGCGGAGTGGTTCAGTGGTAGAGCACTCAGTTGCCTTG
Source organism: Arma custos (assembly GCA_037127475.1). Taxonomy (NCBI): domain Eukaryota; kingdom Metazoa; phylum Arthropoda; class Insecta; order Hemiptera; family Pentatomidae; genus Arma; species Arma custos. The sequence continues at coordinate 68,681,483 of CM073761.1, read as the reverse complement.
CCGAAAATCCTGGTTCAAATCCCGCTGCAAGCAGTACGTAAGAAGTATTTAGCAAGCAGTAAGTAAGAATTATTTATTTAGTCTGTTTGCAGCGGGAGATGGATCATATGGGATCTAGGACCCTCCTGGGGCTCACTCAGACTCCATAAAATATTATAAAAATAGAGTACCCAAAATAAGGGGAAAAATCTGGCGGTTGAACGTGACCTAGGACAAGTCACCTCCTTGCAGAACCGCTGTCCATTAAACAGCACTGTCTCTACCATTGTTCAGTAAATGGAACCGTTCACAGATTTTTACAAGTTTTTTTATAAAAAGGATGAAACATTATATTCTTTTGTCCCCCACAGTTATTACCACCAGTTGGTTCCTCTTCATGCCATTATGTACCATTTATTATATTTTCTTGTTGTATCGTTATAATACAGTTGTAATTTACGATAAATAAATTTTAAAAATCTAAATCACAATATTTTTATGAGCAGCCCTTTTGGAAACATAAAGTGTATAAACAGTGATATTTCACAAGTCTGCCATGGATTTCAAGCTCTCGATTATGAGGAATCTTTCAACTTCTAAAGTTAGTTCACCACTGAATATTATTTCTTTCAGTTAGTCGATAAGTGGGACCTTCAGAAGTTTTAAGTCAAGATATTTTATATTTTACAATTATTCTAGAAAGATTTATAAATTTTAAATGCTAGTAAAACACGAGCTTCCCAATAAAGACATGCATCGTCATCATTGTGTGGAATATCCTTAAGATCACTGCAATGTCGTAAGTGTGCACCGTCCATCACACCAGAAAGACAAATGGGCTATCCGACCGGATCTTGTGGACTCACAATCAGTCGGAGAGTTATTGGAGAGGGCTATTATGGCGACTTGCGAATCCACTAGGAAAACAGCTTTTCTGCAGACGGTTTCGATTTTGGAGAGCTCTTTAACTGCCCTGCATACTGCTATTATTTCGCCGTCGTAATTGCTTGCATTGCTCGATCCCACAGGTACAGAGCCCTCGAGGACTGAGCTAAAGTAGTTTATTGTCCCTGAACCATCTGTATATATGTGAAGCCAGCTTTCCCGACTGTATAGTTCAGCAATTGTTTCCAGTGCTGCACTTTTCAATTCGTGTGGGTTGCTGAGCGTTTTTGATGTGGTTTGGTTAAGTAGACATTGCTTGAAATTTGGTAGAGAAGATTAGACTGTGTGACGTGACTTCAGTGCAGCTACTGGACTAAGTTGCAAACCATATTTGGATCTTATTTCCTCTGCATGAACAATTGGTGATTTTTGGGTTTTAAGGCGGGATGAGGTCCCTTTGTACCGGTCCCAGTAGCATGCATCAATTCTTCTGTCCCTTTCCCAAGGGACATCCATTATTTTCTCTCTTCTGATATTTAATGATTCAATGCCAGTTTGAAGCTACATCGCTGTGATTGGGGTTGATTTTGCAGCATCTATTATTATTCAAAGAACATTGTTTTGCACTACTTCTAATTTGTTCAGGTTGGTGTCTGAGGCCAGGACAGTCACTTCTGCAGCGTATTCTGTGACTGGTCTTACGTATATGATGTTGCTAATACATCTTGGTTGGCACCCCATTTTACAAAAACTAACATGATAATATTGTCTATAACCTTCCTTTAGCTCTCTCACTTTGGACCATTTTCTTATTTATCTCGTCTTCCAGGAACGTTTTTACTTCAGAGATTGAAATGAAGTTGAGATAATCCTTGTGTTCTTATTAAATGTAAACTTAATTGGATATGGATGCGATTATTATTATGATTTCTTTATAAAATTATTTACAGCTTTCAATGTTGTGCGCGTCATTCCATTATTTTTATAATAATGACAGTAAAGTAAAAAAAATAAGAAACCGCTGAGATAATTAAAAATTATTTCCAGTTAATGATATTAACTGATCTTATTAATAAAACTTAATTTTGCATTTTCCACCTCATTGTTCATACCACCATTTATTTTTTGTCTTATATTGAGTGATTACAATTGAATTATGTTCTTTAAATATTTAAAATGAATTATGTTGTTCATCACAATCATAATTGATTATAATGTAAAGGAGATAGTTGGGGGGTGCAGTCAATAAGAACATATATATATTTATATTTATATATATATGGGGAGGGTAAAATAGATCCTTGGGTGGGCACTTCTCCATGAAACGAAATATTAACTATAGAACTGGTCCTTATATTACTAACATGAGACTGGGGTCATAGGCAACTATGTTTGACCTATTTAAGTACAATATCCTCTTGAGTTCACTTATTCAACTTTCACTCTTCATGAATATCTGATGTGTCCATTCACACCACTTTCCATACCACTTTTGGTGCAAAGCCCAATAAAAACTTCTTGCTGTGTCTTTGCTAACACTAATGATGCTATAATACTCTAGTCTTTACTATCTTAATATTACAATGAGCATATCATTAAAACATACTAGGTAGCCTGAAAAATAAGGCAGGATTTTACTTTTCTGTAAACTGTTGGATGTTTGTTCGACTTTCGGAACTTCTTCCACGATCTTCTTTGTCTTCAAGGAAGTTGTCTCCCTCCCGAAATTTCTGGAACCACCGTTGTACACCGCACTCACTGAGGCGGCATTCGCCCCTGACTCCTATGATATTTCTGGGCGTTTGGGCCCCATTCCGGCCTATTTTGAACTCGTAAAACAAAATTATGCGAAAATCACGCGTTCTTATCTTAGTAAAAGCTGAATTATTTCCAAGTAGCAAAGTGTTAGAAAGATTTTTTGTTTGAAAGAGGATTAATAAGTGTTTACATTTATAAAAGTAAAAAGTCCAACAAATATAAACAGTTTACTATTTGGAGGGTTTTTTTTAAAGAAAGCACAAAATCCTGCATTAATTTCCGGACAACCCAATTCTGATAATTGTATCACTCTATTATGTAAACAAGTTCTTAGTGATGTAATAAGTTATCGGCGTTGCCTAGCAACGTATGGAGGAACTGCTTTATTTTTAGTCTCTTGTTGTGGTAGGTCAGTAAAATTATTAATATTTTTGAAAATTATCTAATCATCAAGCAACCAAATCTGACATATTTTTGTCGTTACGGAAAATATAGAACTTTTTAAAAATTTAATTGAAAAAAAATATAGTGAACCGATTTAAAAAATAAAATAAGCTATAACTTATTTGAATATTTCGATTTTAAGACTCATTTTTCAATAGAGTGAAATAAGATTAAAACGTTTTTCTTATAAACTATAAATTATTTTTTTTATCATCAAAATACAACTAAAATAAAAATAAATAAGCATTTCTTTAATTTTTCAACGAAAAATACTCAATATATCAAAACAATTCATAAGTAAGTATCAAAATTGGGTACTCTTACTTTAATAGGATCACTAAACTAAACTTCATTTTCAAGAATAAAATTTCTAGAATTTCTATCAAGATAGCTCTACTAAAATGTTAAGTACTTACTGTTGAGCAATTAAATGAAGAATAGTATAATTTGTTAAATAGAGGGTCGGTCTTCAAAAAGAAAACTGTTTCCCAGTCATCAGCACGTTACTTATCGCCCATATTCATACTAGATCGCAACGGTATTAGAATAAATACAATTTGTAGCTGGAAAGGATGTGGATAACCTAATTTCTTATGAATTATCAGATGAAAATTAAAAATACTCAGATAATGGAGGAATATTTACAAATATTCAAGACACTCTAGGTAAAGGAAACATTGTTTTACATTAGAAGGTCTAATTTCCTTTACCGTTATTAAGATTGTCAGGGTCGGCTACACTGATAATTGTAAGAACTGTAACCTCACTGTAACCTTTTCAAAATGACTAACAATTATGCGTAATAATGTCTAATTACTGTGTTGTTCAAGGGCGGATTCAAGGAGGGGGGCACGTGCCCCTATAAGACGGTTTTTTTGTGTACTATGGAGAATCCATTACAGTACATACTTATAGGCAAATCACATGATCACAGTTGTTAAAATATATGAATAAAATAACAGACAGAACATGAGTGAAACTATTGTTTTGATATTTTAATAAACCATTGAAACCTTTCTATAAATACTACAAATAGAGGAAAAAAATCCTGGATCCGCCATTGGTATTGTTGAAGTCTTGTGTGACCTGTTATTAACAACTTATTATTGAAGGCTTTCTAATAAATTGAAAATGAAGTAGGAATTGTACTTTCATATTATTTCGTTAAATAAAGTGTTAAAACCATTCCAAAAATAAATCCGTGAGAGTGTTATGGACCGAGCAAGTTTTTCTATTTGCTATGGATTTATTTGTGTATTAGTTAATGCATTCAGCTCTAATTTATCAATAATTGTTGCAATTGATTATTTTTTTATTTAATAATTTCTGTTTAATGCATTAATTATTCTCGACTGAATGATTCGGATTGATTTATGCGTTGTTGATATGCGGATTGAGCTTCTATATATTTTATTTCCTTAAGTCGTAAAGAAGCACAGATGGTCACTTAGAAACTAAATTAAAGGAAAGTTTTATAATATATTAGAAAAATAGTTCGAACAATTAAAATTAGATAGTGTTTTCTCTTACCAAAGTCCGAAGTGGTCTTTGTTTTTTTTTTTTAAATACTAAGAGATATGGAATCAGAACATTTTTTTATTAAAAACTTGGAAATATAAATCAACCATAAGAATGCAAATAGTTCCACAAAAAAAAATATATCTATATTGAATTCCGCTTTTTCGCACTCATGCTAACCTGATACCTCTAGATTAATTGAAAGACCCTTCATGAGTTATAGTTGCACAGGTTTTTTAACTTAGCTTGGATTTTTTTTACACAATGAAGTGTTAAGTTATTCTATAAGTATGATTGCTCTCTCTTTTTTTGGATTGTTACGTTCAATTTATTTTTTTTTTGTTACTCATACTTAAAAACCCTTAGAATATAAATATGAATTGGAGGATGGAGATAGTTGGGGGGGGGGGCCATATGCTAGTTGAGCTACTTTCTTAAACTTATTATCTTGGAATGAGTTGTACGGTGTAATGACCCCCGCTATTGACCTAGAACTATGAGCCACTAAGAACATTGACGCGGTTGAACTTGACCTTTGTTCTTGTTCACGAAGAACCATGAACATTGGGCACTCCCCTCACTTCGTACAATAGGTCTAACATATATCTGCTAGATAAGCAATTTTCTCCTTGATGGTACTCTCATCTACCAGGTTTCAAGAACATGACAGGACTACAAGATGAATATATTAACATCAGAAACACAAGTACTTTTCTTTTTATGTATCGTCATTCTTAAGGTTATAACCCGCAGGAATAGAGGATGTACGCTTTCTTCCGTTATATGCAATAAAAATAGTTATTATCGTTTTAAAGTGTTCTAGGAAAGCTTTTTCAAAGCAGATAGAACCCTGTTTTGTGTTACTAAGCTGAAAGATATATACATATTCTAAAGTTCTAGAGTCTGCTCTGTTCATATAGGGATGTGTAAGTGTGTATAACATTTGTTCATGACTGGGAAGGCCTATAAAATATTAAAGTATTTATTTTTATTATAAAAAAAAAATCTGTGCCATTACAGCCCATGAAGGTCTTGGGTTCAATACATGGCAGAATATGTATTGTTTTTTTAGAGGCTGGGTGAGCCCCAGGAGGGTCCACAGATACCACAGGGTCCAACCACGGTTGTTAACAGATTAAATAATGTATATGCCACAGCCGGATTTGAACCTGGATTCTTCTGCATAGCAATCCAGAGCGCTACCCACTGAGCTGCCACGATCCTCATTTTTAATATAAACAAATCCAAAATTTAATTATTTGAGAATCATGAACATTTCAGATGCGCTTTGAAAAGAGTGCTTAAACAAAATTCCTGGAAGAAATAAAAATAATATTTTTGTCGACAACGGTATTCTGATATGTCCTGTTTAAATTAGTGGTTAATGGATTTCCTTGTGGTTAGCATAACCTATACTTTACTTAATTGGAGCATGCGCATTGAGACAAGCGTTGAAGCAACGAAGTTTAATGGAATGAAATTTCTTTTTTTGCAACTGGCTACCTTCCGCATATTGTATGTATATTGGGACAATCTTAGTTACGACGGTCTCAAATGATCTATTGACCGATTTGCCTACATATGTAACATGCTCTGTTGCAACTCGAGACACCCAATTCAGATCATTCCCTACTTTCACAACCGCATTCTGGTCTTTCGTGAAAACATGGTTCAACTTTTTCAAAAGCATTATGAAGCATGTTAACATGACTAATGACTAACATGGGTTCTACGGTTCCGAAGCCAGTTCGACGGAAAATGGTACCGTATCAGAAAGCAGCATGCCATTAATTTCACTCATTTAAAGTCTTAAGAGGAAATTAATAATTTGTTCCCCGTATCCAAGGCCTCATTTCGACCATAGTCTTAGCTTCGCCAAGTCGCCAGCTCCGCGTCCAATGGTTAAACGGATATTGTTCGGATAAACTGGGCGTGACTAAGGAGGTTAGCTTCGATGAGCGTTTTAGGAATCTTGTAAGATGCAGTTAGTGTCTCTTTAAACGTCAACATTAGCTAAACGTCCGATCGTGCCTCTAAACCTTAGACCAGGAATAATAATGCTGTATCAACTTGCTTCCTAATTAGGAAAGGCTGATATTTAACTTTCCACAATAAAGATTTCGAGGAAATATTAAACAGCTTTTGTTTTTAAGTCTCCAAACTAAAACAGATTTAGAAATTATCTGTCCAATATTTCGCCCATTCAGGCATTCTCAGAGAATAACAGTAAAACAAAACATGAATAATGCACCCAAGAAACATCCCACCACCTCGAAGGCTCAAATGCAACTAATGAATCATAAGGAAGGTTACTCGACCCCAACTGGATAAGGTTGGATAAAAACAGCTGATAGATACTTCAGAAATTCAAAATTCAATATACACTCACCTCATTTCGAAATTCGAAATTCAAAACAGCTTTTGCGACACCTCTCATGACATTATTAGTTCACGAACAAAACTAAAGAGGTAGGATATATCTGATAATGATGTAACTGTCTTGTTTATTTATAAAATACTAGCTTTTGCCCGCGGCTTCGCTCACATAGAATTTGGACTACCGTATAAAGTTTCTTGACAGTGCTTTTTAACAATAATTTAAAATAATAAATAATTTAATTATTTAAATAATTTAATTTTTTTCACTATAGGTTACTCGTACAAAATTTCAGATGTCTAACTTAAAAACTGACGGATTCCATACAACCTTTGAACCCTTATTATAATAAGGGTGGAATTATCCAAACTTCTTTCTTAAATCATACAAAGGATCTATCTGCAAATTTCAAGATGCTAAATTCCTGATTTGCCTTTAATTATGTACTATAATGGATTCTCCACAGTTCCTATAAAACTGTCGGAAGAGGGGGCTATAGCCCATGTGTTATTCTGATGTATAACCTATATTACTGTAAAGTTTCATCCAAATCCGTTCAGTAGTTTTTGCGTGAAAGAGAGACAAACATACAAACTTTCACATTTATAATATTAGTAAGATTAGTAGTATATCAAATCAAATAGTTTCACTGTTGTTCTTTCTGATATTGTAACAACTATGATCATGTTATTTTCCTTTAATTATGTACTATAATGGATCCTCCACAGTTCCTATAAAACTGTCGGGGGGGCAGCTGCCCCCGTGCGCCCGCCCCCACTAAATCCGCGCTTGCTATAGCCTATGTGTTATTCTGATGTATAACCTATATTACTGTAAAGTTTCATCCAAATCCGTTCAGTAGTTTTTGCGTGAAAGAGAGACAAACATACAAACTTTCATATTTATAATATTAGTAAGATTTACTGAAAATCCTCAGAATATCTCTTACGTCTATGACGTTAATACATCTCTTTATGCTACTATGGCTAATTGGACATTGCTACAATGGGAGTTCTAAATTTTGCCTACTTAGGAATAACTACGCTAGGGATCATTGAGGAGTTCGACAGAGTAGGTCGAAACGTCGGCACAAATAAAAAATAAGTCTTGATTTAGCAGTTTTTTTTACTGCACCCCCCAACTATTTCCATCCTCCATTTTATTAGTATGTTTTGTCGTCTTAAATTAGTTAACACTTGTTTTCCTCTTCGTACTCGAAATGCCGCATTATTTGATTGATGCATTTACATCAAATGGGTCATTTCTGCTAATGAAGATAATGTGTACCTGACACATTTTTTATCTGTGCGCATCGGTAGTAAAAATTTTAGGGCGCTGCATTCAATATGGAAATTCATTTTATCATATATCATATACCATATCGGAAATTCTCTCGATCAAATCTCAATACCATACCGACTTTCCGATTGGGTAAAGCAGCCAAACATGATTCATGGTTATTTATTAAAATTATCATGGTTGGGTAGATAATGCTCAACTACCCTACCCTTGCGCTAGTTTTAAGGACCTATTTTTTTTTAACTTACGATATCGTTTTCGTTTCGTATCTACGTTACTCTTATGTACTTCGATTCCTCGTATTGGGTCGTCAGAATATACTTTTGTTGTCTTTTTATTTTCTATTTTATTACTATATACATATGTAAAATAGCACAGTGGCAAATATAGAACCCATATATTTAAAGCAAATACCAACCCCTTCCTCTTCCAAAGACGTCTGGAGCAGCATCGTCCTTCAAGAATCAAAGTAATCCTCTTTTACTTCCAGTCTATCACATTTTCTGTGCCATGATTTTTATTTATATATTTACTATATCATATTCATATCCTTGCTGTTTTATGAAATTAATTATAAAGTCTCTAAACGGATTTAATGTAAAAAAAGAAAACGAAGTGATCGTAGGTAGTCTTCCTGGTTGATCTCCCTTGTTTATTTGCATTCTTCATCATCCTCTTCTTCGACGGCGGTACAACCCGTGAAGAGTAAATATAGTAGTGGTCTGTCTTTATTTTTTTGGATCTTGATAAATATTGACTTCAAGATATTAAGGTATTTAACAATTATTATTACATAAAAACATCGAATGTACGAACAATCATTGAATTTGTTTTAAAGTACACTAATCACGTTTCAAGGTTCATTTTCGTTTAAAATAACAAAATATTGTAAAACATAAAGAGTCATATAACATAAAGAAGATAAGGCATGACGCCAATTAATTTATAAATAGGAATCTGTCTTTTATATTAGTAATTTTTGTTATTAAAATACATGCTATATTTAAAAAGGATCTTTTAATTTCGTAGTAATAAGAATAGGAGATAATAATTTAAAGTCCAACAATGAAAATGTCTTTTCTTAACAAGAGACTGTTAAAGTCTCATTTTTGCTTTAGGTACGCCAGTTACTTTTACTGATTAAAAAGTACCTTTTTTTAGTTACTAACCAAAACTAATTTAAATTGCCAGTTACTTTTCAATCAATATAGTGATCGCTAATGGATAGTATATAACGATATGAGGCATATGAATGGGTCATTAAAGCAATAAATTTACTATAAAAAGAATAATAATCTCAAATCAATTTTGAATAATAATGTAATATTTAAATATAATGTTTGATTACTATATTTGGTTTTGGATTAAGGAATATAGCTCCAACTAATTCATTTCAATAAATGATTATATGTCTGTATACACATTACAAACTTATTAAATGATTAAAAACAATGTATTTTCAATCAGTACTAGTAACTGGCATAGCTAAAGCAATACCACTGTATTACTCTAATTAAAGTCAATATCTACTATTGTTCCCAAGACATTCATAGCATTACAAATCATGCCGCTTAAGTTATCAAACAGATAATTAATTCCTGTATCTGCAACTGTTTTGCAAACACGCCGTGCAAAACGGAGCTGTCGAGAGAATTGGTTTTACGTAACGGAGAAATGATGTTGGAAGCGAAAAATTGAACAATCTCTAGCCCTCAGTGTTACCGCAACGGCAGTAATGTCAATATCATCTCTCTGGTGATACCGGAAAAGTAGGGCCAGGTAATAGAATTTTTATTGTACTTTATGGTATATAAATATTTATTAGCATCTATCCTATACTCCAATGTAGGTATTTCCTGTCTGTCTGCAAAAAGGGTTTAGAAATCCCTCGTAGTGACTTCTGAACGAAGGGTTTAGAGGTTTCGAAAATCGATTGATGTAAACCTTTTCTCCGAGATAAATACTCTTTTTTTTTTTTTTTTTAAATTTATTTATTGATATTTACAACTGTATTACAATTATACAACAAGTAAATAGAATGCATGAAATACTCTTTAAAAAAGAAATTACAAGTGAGAAAATACGTGAATGAAAAAAAGGAAAACGCGCTTCATATTATGCCGAATTAATTTATTATTAGATTTATCGAAGTGGTCGTAGAGATTTAATATTTTTAAATGGAATTGTATATTTCTGAACGTACATATATATATATATATATATATATATATATATATATATATATATGTATATATATATTTCCTGGAACCTGTCTTTGTAAAAGAATAAATTAATAATAAGTTTTTAAAACAGTTCAATACAAACCTAAATGGATAACGAAACATTAAAATGAATTTTTAAAACTAACAAAAATATAGAGATCCTATTGACCGCAGAGGTCAATCTTGAAGAAGATAGAAATGTAAAGTAAGAACACATTTAGTAATTGCTGGCGTTTCGGCTTAGTAAACGAAGTAAGATACAATACAATAAGCCTCATTGTTTCAATCCTTTGGTAATTTTATGGGGTCTCAAGACGAGGTATATTAATGATTTTTCGAAGGATTACGGACCTTATCTTATTTAGGAAGGACTGGATGATTCGAATGACAAAAAAAATACCAAAACATAAATGTCAGAATATCGAATGGCTCGGTGATACCAGAGGAACAGGAACGGATGTTCCCACTGTAAGGTTCCTTGTGGTTTGACACACCTAAACCACTTTCCCTTGTTGACTATGAACATTTAAAACTATATATGAGACGTAACTTTCTCTTTAGTCGCTAAGATAAACGATTAAGAAAATACTGTTTATGTTAATGACCGACATTCGAGAATGGGAACGATCATGACTTAAAGATAGATTCCAAGTTCAAGGTTTATTTTATTTCTCCTTGCATTGATTTCGTTTATGATATATAACATGATTTAGTCTTGTGAGCAGCTGCGTTTCTAAAATGAATGAAACCTATCCCATCCCAACCCCTTGAATAAAGATATTAAACTCTTGTTTTATATATATATATATATATATATATATATATATATATATATATATATATATATATATATATATATATATAAATTCCAACGAAAAGCCCTTAAGTCTCCAAACTAAAGCAGAAATTGAAATTATCTGTTTTAGTTTGGAGACTTAAGGGCTTTTCGTTGGAATTTTTTCCACGGTCTTAACATATATGTAAGGTCTCCTTTTACTTTTCAATATATATATATATATATATATATATATATATATATATATCTGTTTATCAGGGCGAAATTTGGAAGCATAGAGAAATTTAAACGTTACTATACTTTTAAATTTCAGTGGTATGGGATGAAGCAGAAATACTGGCACATCTCTTATGGATGAAATGTCATTCTCGGAAAGTTTCCATAACATTGGAACAGAAAAACCTTTTAAGTTTAACTTGACGAGAGCTGCTTAAACCATTAGGCTCTATTTATTAAAGTATTTTCTTTTGAAAATTCTTCATTTTAAACAATTCAGGTCGCAGAATATTGTCCTATATTCGCCTCCCAAATCCACCAAGGGCTGAACAGTAGTGCGAGTGTTTCGGAAGAAAAAGTCTCAAGGTAATCTTCATAAGTTACCTCCATCCTATTGAATTATGTTTTATTATTATTATGTGACTTCAAGAGAACATTTCACAATTATTAAAGTTTTTTTTTCTAAGTTATTTATTGAAATTTACAACTGTATAATATAATACATCCAGTAAATATAATAAAAGATCAATAATGACACGAGGTAAAGGCAAGTAGAGAAACTACCCAATGGTAGTACTCAAATAAGCAACTTCAATTTAGTAGGTCACGAGGTCATCTTCATTTCAGACCCTTCGGAGTATTATCAGGATTTGAAGAGGTGGCTAGGTTTGAAACTAGTGGGTTTGAGTTGGAATGAAGTTTGTCATGAAAAGGTTGATAAATAAAGTTTTAGAACGGATCCCAATTAATTTTTGTGTAGTTTATATAAATTATAGGTTAGCTCTATACTTTGGGTAGCTCAGTAATTCACTAACCACAACAGTTGGAGACCGGCTGTGGTATAAAAATTATAAATTATTGATTATGTTGGATCATCAATCAGGAGACCTTCCTGGACCTCACCCAGCCTCTATAAAGTTGGTATCCCTAATTGTGGAGATGGCGGCGTATGGCAGAAATGCCAATAAAAATAAAATGAAATTGTGGGTAAAATCTGAAACAGTAAATCTCTACTACCTACTGCAACCATTGTGCTTCATCGGTTGCAGTACTTTTTTGTGTATCTATACATATTATAAACCCCAAGCAATAGTTCATAGCAAGAAGAGGATCCTAAATTTCATGAACAGACAACAATTAAAAAATCCAGCTCTAACACCCTCCACGTTTGCACCTTAAACGTGAGAACGTTGCTGGGAGAGGACAGGCTAGCGGAATTTGAAACAGCTACAAATAAAATAAAATGGGATATTATTGGTTTATGTGAAATAAGAAGGAAAGGTCCAAAAATAATAGAACTCAAATCAGGCAATATATTAATGTTTACATCATCTTTGAATGGCCTGTACGGGACAGGATTTGTAATTTCTAAAAAATTTAAAAACAACATTATAAAATTTGAAGAGACTAACTTTAGAATTGCCACCTTAATCCTATCTCTAGGAAAGAGTAAAATTATCACTTTGGTTCAGGTTTATGCTCCCACTGCAGACTCAACTAGAAGAAATTCTCAACAACACCAGCAGGAAAAACAACTATGTAGTGATAATGGGAGATTTCAATGGGCGTGTTGGAGAACGAATTGGAGGGGAAGAAGCAGTATTGGGAAGTTATAGTTTTGGACGAAGAAATGAAGGAGGAAATAGAATAGTGAATCTGGCTCTCTCACAGAACCTCAAGATAGGAAACACCTTTTTCGGTAAAAAACAGAAAAATAAATGGACATGGCAGTCACCTAAAGATCAGAAATTTGAAATTGATTATTTACTCATTAACCATATAAAATATCTTAAAACTGTACATGTTATCCAAAATCTTGATTAGGAGTAAACTATGGAGAGAAATAACTAACCCCACTTCCCAGTAGGAATTGGTCTCCAGGGAAGTTAGACCATCACTCCCTAAGGGGAAGGCCTACAAGAAATTAACAAGCAAAAATTGTATATAGTATCAGTAGTAAAATTGTTTTAATTTTTATTATAATTCCTGTTAATTTTTTTGTAATAAAGGCTCTATTCATTCATTCATTCATTCATTCATTCATTCATTCATTCAAACATATTATAAAACAAAGTTCTCCTCCGCGTATGTCTGTCTGTTCGCGATAAACTCAATGACTACTGCACATATTTTCATGCAGTTTTCAACCATAGATCGAGTGATTCACGAGGAAGGTTCAGTTATATAATTTGTCTAGGTTTTGTGTAAATTGGTTGGAATATAACGTTAATTGTTGGAAGTGTAGGAAAAAGTATAGCCTCTAGGGAAGCTTCATTGATGACGCTGCCTAATCACTTCTATCTATCTATATTATCTATACATATTATAAAACCAAGTCCTCCTCCGCGTCTGTCAGTCTGTTCGCGATAAACTAAAAAACTACTGCTCGGATTTTCTTGCGGTTTCCACCAATAGATAGAGTGATTCATGAAGATGTTTTAGGTATATAATTTGTCAAGATCTTGTGTAAATTTGTCAAAACATAACGATAGCTGTTGGAAATGTTTGAAAAAGTATAGGCGCCTAGAAGGTTTCATCTAAGACGCTGCCTAACCCCTTTGAGATATAACTAACAATGCATGGGAGAATATTCCACTATTATAGATCTACAAAAAAGTCAGTGATAGCATCTATTTATCTTTTAAGGATAGCTTACCATACCTATTATATCTTCTAAAAAATAGGTTACGTACAATGCGGTATTTGGAAAGCTATTTAGACGGATACAGTATACTTAAATACTTTAGTTACCTTAAGCCTCTTATGCACATTATTAGAATATTTTATACCATATAATTTAAATGAATATCTTAGGCGTTTTCGCGAAAAATTATTGCGCGTGAAAATAAGTTCATATGCAAAGAAATATTTTATTTTGTTTTTATGTTTATAACATCTACACAATAAAATACATTAAAATCTTCATGCGATCCTAGGACAGACATAAAAATGTAGGCATACTACCCTACTACCCGTGGCTGGTCGCTAGATTTTAATAAATAATAAACAACTAATAATAAACAAACAAGTACATTTGTTATAAGATCAATAATATTATCAAAATAATTTAAAAATAAGTGCTTAGTAAACAAAAATCGAATTAATTTTATTAATTCCATAGATAATCATTGGAATAAAAAAACATGAATATACTTCATGAAGACAATAAGGAGACTGCAATACATTTTTATATAAAAGGACATAACAACAATCACAATAAAATATTATATTATTAAAACCTATGAATTTAAGTCAAATTCCTCATTTATTAAGTCCTGAGTCTTAATATTCTCATGGATGCACGAGCACTAAATTTCCAACAATTATTTCCACAGAAGGATTAAAGTTGAAATTATCATTTTTATTCCCTGAAAATCTTATTTGGTTCGAAAATATCTTTCAATATCTGCAGGTGTATACTAACCTATTTGAGAGTTTGAGAATTTTTTTTTAGGGGGAGGTAGCCTGTAGACGGAAGTTAAAATTAAGACCGCTAAAATGTGCAGCTTATTGACTGCGACTAATTCGCCTGGGAGTTCTTTAAATGTCTCATAAGGTATCTGGTAAATTCACACAATATTGTATTTACGTTTCATTCGGTCTAATTCGTGACGCATTTTTCTAAGACTTTGCAGCTGACTTAAGCAGTTAGCGGAATAATCGACCGTATACGGATTAAAAGTGGTCTTTGTGGTCAAGTGGCGTATTTATTTCTTTACAGGCACTGGGTTCCGCGATCCGAAGGCTCCACCATCTCTATTTTTTGTTACATTTCTTTTTTTTTTTAATATTGAATTTAAAGGATAGTTAATAATCCTGTTCTTTATTTCTGGTAATAATAATTAGGTTATTTCAAAAACACATTTTCTGATACAAAGGGTCCCATAGAGTTACATGGATCCCGCTCTTTTAATGGAAGCCGTGCCGAGGGTTTGAAATGAATATTTTTTCTTTGTTTATGTTTGGACCAATATAGCAATGTGTTTCGCGTATATGCATGTGTCAATGATAACGTATGTATGTGAACATATATTATAAATATATTTACAATTTTCAATCGTATTTTGATTATATACTCATTTGTTTACTTTTTAATTAAAGATCTAATTAAGTTCTAACAGTCTTTGTTTGTTTCAGGTTCCCCAATATGAGAGTACTTAGTGCTGCCAGTTTTCTGGTGACACTGGTATTTTGCACAGCAGATGATGTGCCCCGGTGGAGTAAACCAGATGATATAAGAAGTCAAGGTGAATGGGTGCCATTAAAAAATGATCGAATAAACCAGCAGCCTATACGAATTCAAAGTGCCATTACTCCTCCACGTCATAACCATGAACGCTCGTTTCCTCATCACAATCCTGCTAATCAATTTCTTGGAGATTATCCAAAACAACAAATTGTAGCTTCCCAAACGGTGCCACAGGGAGTAGCGTTTGTGAATCCTCAAGGCTTGAGTCAGCAACAGATTCTACAACCACAGTTACAACAGCAACTTCAACTACAACAGCTGCCAGCACAATTGCAACCACAAATACAGCAGCAATTGGATTCCCAACAGTTATTGTCACAATTTCTAAATCAACAGATCCAGCAAGCTAGTCTACCAATATTCAATAGAGCTATTCTACAAAAAGAACCGGTTCAAAGTCCTCATTTTTTTTCCCAATCAAATCAATTTGGAATAGTACCAAACTACAATCAAGGACAGTTAATTCAAAATGAGCAATATTCACAAGGTAACGAAAGAGAAATCGAAAATGATGAAAAAGGGATCAGTAAAGATACTGTTAGGCCAGAAATCTCAGATAGCTCTTATGAGAAATCAGCAAATACCAAATTATCAGGAGAACCATTCAACAGAAATTTCTCATCTGCAGGAGATCCTAATCAGAAAGAAGAAATTCAAATTCTCTATGTTCCTATTGAAATGTTGAAGCAACAAGAACAAGCTTTAAGAAATAAGGCTGGAAGAAAGCCTGACTTTAATCAACCTCTCGCAAAAGATTTATATAGTCCTGAGTTAGGTGGAAGAAACCCTGATATTTCTCAAATAAACAACCAAAAAGAATCAAGGAAATTCAGGCACCCCATACAACCATTAAAGGAACAAGTTCCTGCATATCATCTAAAGCAACCTATAGCACAAGGAAAAGCTGCTTATTCTAACAGTGAAGTAACAGATGAACAAATTAAAGATACAAAACAAATAGTTTCAAACCGTGATTACAAAGATTATTCCACAAATTACAAACCTCATCCACAATCAAGGGGAGAATATATTCAAAGGTATGAAACTGAAAATACTAATTTAGCATCAGTGGTAAGGAACAAGGAACAAAACGTTGATGAGACGACTATCAAAGACGAAATATCTGATTATAAACATGCTCAGCAAGACAGAAATACACAAAAAGATTATGTAAACAAACCAGAGCCATCATTACCACCACCAAATCAACCACCACTTTCGGTATTTATGGAAACAACAACAAGCAACAGAATTGGCGATCTCGTTAGTTTATTAAGAGGTTCAAAAACGATTCCAGTTCTGGATTCTATTGGCCCCGAGTCTCCTCAAATTTTCGTTGGTCCGTCAAATTTAAATACCCCGTCAGGGTATATAAAATATGAACTACCATACTTGTCGTCTCTAGATAAGTATCAAACGGGTAATAAATTATCACAAGTACCATTTTTCGTAGCCCCATTGAACTTCCAGCCCCCACCAGGATTTGCTAAAATACCATTTCCACCACCTCACATTGGTTCTGTAGTATTGTCCAATATAACCCAACAGACATCATCTATTCAACAAAATCCAATATCACATTCTAGTCCTGATCTGAGGACGAGAAATTACAATAAAGAACAGTTCACAATCCCCGCTGATATATCACCAATAAGTCCTCAGCTTCCATCACTAATAAACTCTTTACAAGAAGAAGAATATTCGAGTTCATCATCGACTGAAGCATCGTCAGAAACCACCGAAGCGGCACCGACAAAACAAAGAAGGCCCAGTAGTTCAAGGAGATTCAACAGCAGAGGATCACAGAGAGGTTCGGTCTCTTATGCTTCAACAACAAAAAAACCACCGGTTTCCAGGCAAAGGAGACCATTACATAGAAACCCGAATTACAGAACTCCCTACTCGGAAGAAGCTACAAATGTTCCAGAAACTTCTGCAGAACACCATTATGAACCAGATGCAAACTATTATCAGTATAAATCAAGCAAAGATTCAACTGATTCATCTGAAAAAGATACATTGAGTTATAAAGTTAGTGATGCTCCGCAGTTCAGCCCTGAAGACAGACATCATGCTGGTGTTCAGTATAAAGGTAGCATAGAAAAAACTAAAGAGGACTCAAGAGAAACTATCAATGCCGGTCTCGCTAATCAAAACCCTGGTTATGTTTCCAAATACTCAAATGATGGTATCGTTGCCACAACACAAGAACAGACATTAAATGGTGCTTATTATTCTCCTGACATAATTAATAAAAATATTGCCCATTCCAGTTCACCTCAATACCAAAGCGTAGCTACATCTGGAGAAACATATGACGAATATCAACCAACCAATTTTAATGGTAAAACCACAAGAAATAACTTCAGCCCAACAGAAAAACATTTAGGATTAGAAACTACGCGGAAATATGAGGAGCCTGCTGTATATCAACAAGGAAGTTCTTTGACTTATCCTGAAGTGAGTTCTATTACAAATAATTATGAAGAAGTTAACTATAGAAAACGTCAAAGAGAGAATGTCAGCATTCAACCTCCTATTACAGAACAAAACTATAACTATAGGCAGCAAGATCAAAGAATAGAATCACCACATGTTATACAAGATGTTGATTATTCCCGAGAAACGGTAAATAAAGACACCATAAATCAACAACCGCATATTAGAAATCAAGAACACCAGCATCAAACAATCGAAGATGGAAGACATTTAAACCCTTCCTTTGGTAGTTACATGTCAAGTAATGAGGAACAGAATACGACACCTTATATTCACAAGTCTAATTACGAATCAACAAGTCAAGAATCACAGGAACAACATAGAGATGTTCAATCAACAGATAAATTATCAGAATTAACAGTTCCAAAGAAGCATAGCTATTCTGATTCACAAGCAGCAATTAATAAAAATGAAGACTACAGTGAAAGAACTCATTATGATTCACATGTATCGGAAACTCCAAAACCTACAACAGAGAGAACTTACACATCAAGATCCCGATCAAGAGGAAGAGGAAGGCCTTACCATCAATACAAAGTAACCTCAACTGAACCTACAATAAACAGTAGTGAAGACTCTGATGACAACAACCACTATACACGATCAGATGCTACCACTTCACCTCCAGGAAGAAGATACTCACATAGTAGAGCACACCGAAGGCCCTTGAGACCTACTGCAAGTACAACTACTACAACAACGACAAATGCTCCTCCTGGCACTAAATATTTAATTCGAACAAGAAGACCAACAGTTCCTCAAACGAAACTACATACTGGGAGAGGGAGGATTCGAAGACCAACAACACCAACCACAACAGTGCCAACAACCACTACTGAACACCTTCAAACTCTTCCTGTTTTGTGGCAGCAACCACATAGATTAAGTCCAAGTCAAACCGATTATAGAACTAAAGATAGTTTAAAGCAGGCCCAGTCTCCTGGCTTAGATTCGGCAGAATATGTTGAGGAAACACACAAATATAGTGATGATCAGGTTCATGGTAAATCAACATATGAGCCACAGAATGACAGAAATCAAGATTTAAATCAAGGGACTTATAAGAAATATCCTGAAAGTGATGCCCCACGTAGAGTACCCACATATTCCTATGAAACACAAGAAGAAAACTTTCCAACACAAAAACCATTTAGAGCCACTCCTCAGCCATACTATACTGAAGATTATGAAACAACACCAAAAGTCCATTATACAAGAAACTATGAAACAACACAAAAACAGCATCAATATAGGGATTATGAAACAACTCAAAGGCCACAATATTTAAAAGACTATGAAACAACACAGAAGACCTTTTACACTAGAGATTATGAGACCACACAAAGAACACAGTACTCTCGGCCTTATGAGGCAACACAGAAAGTCCACAATTCAAGAGATTATGATACAACTGAAAAGGCACAGTACTTGAGGGAATATGAAACAACAGACAAACCACAACATTCTAGAGATTATGAAACAACACCAAAACAACAATATTATAGGGAATACGAAACAACCCAAAATCCTTCACATTACAGAAGTCAGGATTCTAATCCAAGCCCTAAATATTTTAATGAGTATGATACCACAAAAAAAGTTGTTTATGATTATGAAACAACAGAGAAACCTAAAAGTTTTAAAGATAGTGATTATTATGAAACAACTAAAAAAACCGTTAATTACAAGGATTATGAAACAACTCCCAGGACATATGTTTTAGATACAGATAATGAAAAGCAATCATATGTACCTAGAACATCCCACAGAACGAGTAACCACAGGAGAAGGCCTTCAACTGCAACTACTAGATATGAATCTCCCAAACCTGTAAAAAATACACAAGTAGAAGAGCCTGCAAAAGATCAAGATTCTGATTATTGGAATCAAGGTGTGACGATTCAACAAAGTCAAAGTTATGTATTCAATCCCGATGAAACATATTCTGAAGAAAGACCCATTGCCTCACCCAAAGATTCAAAACATGAGCCTTCACAAAATGATTATGATGATTACTACAACACACAAGAAAGTGAACAATATTCATCTGATCAATCACCTTATCCATCAAATGAACAAAAAATCACTTACACACAAATAAAAGAAGGTGAGCTCACAGGGAAAGCTAGTCAATATCCTACAAAGGATCCCGATAGCTTTGTAGACAAGAGTCAAGATCAAACTGGAACATTTACTATAAATAATGAATCAACAAAAACTGATTATTTTTTAAGCAGAGGAAATCATGAAACTCCAGTAATGGAATATGACATCGAACATAGTTTATCAAATGAATCAGAAAATACTCAACAAAACTCAAAAATTACACAGGTATTATTCTCACATCAAATGTATACTTAAAAATTTTAACGATAGCAGGTTGGCACTTCATTGAATATTACTACTTAACAATTAAATGTGTTATGTCCATATTTGCAATCCATTACAAGAACTATGCAAGCCCAAGATATATTATTGCTATGATATTTATTATGGACCAAATAAAATATTATGTGATATTTCTTAACCAAGCCAATAAGAAAAATATTTTTAAAAAATACTTATTTTTATTTTATTTTTTAAAGCTTAAAATGTGAAAACAATTTAATTTATGGTTTCAATTTATCATTTCTACATTTAGCCACCAGAAACTCTCATAAATCATTACAGCTTAGTTCGACATATGTTTCTAGATCGTTGTATCAATTGATATATTGTATCAATAATTTTCAAAAATATATCAAAATATGATTTATGTCAGTATAAAGAAAAAATCAATATTTCAATATATTGGACTTCTATACTTTTAAAATCTGAAGAAATGTAGGAAGATATTGATATTTCAAAAGAAAAACATCAATCAATAATTTTTATGATTGTTTCATTTCAAGAAATAGTCCATTTCAAAATTAGAGTAAAAAAAAACGATATTTTTTTCCAAAAACAAATTTTATTCGTTCTTCAATAAACCTTTTTGTTAAGCAATTCAGTTCAGTCTTTCTAGTTCTTAGCAGTATTATATTCTTAATAACATATGTTAATATATGCATTGGTAAGTTTTTATTAATTAATTTAATACTGACCTTCTTTAGTCCATCATTTTTTCTTGTTACAGCAATTTAATTAATGTTTTCTCTAGCTGATATTACATAATTTTCTTTTTATTGACAAATGTTTATTTATTTTCATTTATGAGAAGCTATATTGTTTATGAAAAATTAATTATTGCTATCAAAACTATCACAAATTTATGCAATATATGTAAGACTTGTTAATTTATGTAAACCTTTCCTTGAATTCAATGTAAAAATATTTTAAATTTTTTTCTATTAAGAAGTTATTTCATAGAACGTTCACTTTTCGATAACTTGAAATTAATTCTACCAATAAACTTCCATACCAGTTTCATTGGTTCTAAACAATAAAAATACATAATTTATAATTTGTTTTCTTTCTTTAATTAAATATTAGTCAATAACCATACATTTTAAGAATGAAACATTTTTTCTGTTTTAGGGGAGTAGAAAAAGAGGAACTTGGGTAAGAAGAAAAATTAAGAAGCCAACAGACCTCTTTGAAACTGCTGAATCTCAAAGAATTAATTCAGTCCGAGAAAATTCTCTAATTACAGAAATAGACCCTAAAGAATTACAAATAGATAACTACACAAAGGAACGATTCAATGGGGTAACAAAAGAAAGCTATCTTAAAATGAATGAAACAAATACAATCCTCTTGGTTGGAAATGGACAAAATGGAACAGACACAGAAAACACTGAAGCACCTGAAGAGAAGAAATCAGAAGTAGAACAAACAAGAAACTCAGAGGAGATGGATGTTCTAGCAAAGGAAACAACTACAGAAATAACAACAGAAAAAGATGAGGTATTCAACACTGACCAAACACCAACAGTTACAACACTTCCGTTGGATACAATAGAAGCAAAAGACATTTCTGAACCGTATCGAACTTCTACAACAACAGAAATATCTCTGGAGACTGAAATATGCTATAAAGGACAATGTATAAAGACCAAAAGGAAAAAACAAGACAGAGATTCCATTTCCATTCCAAATATTGAGACTAAATTCTAAAATTAACCAATAATGATCTTAACTTCTGGCTCAGAAGGTGTAAGCAGAGTGACTGAGTGTAAGTGAAGTCATTAAAGACTTGTGGAAATATTTTTTTGTAAATTCCTAAATAATATTTTGAAGGACCTTTAGGAAGCATCATAGTTTAGTAAGGAAACTTAGTCAAGTCCTGAAAAGCCTTATAAATAGGGGCTATTATTATTTATTTTAGGAGCAACACCAAATATTGTGTCATCTTCAAAATCCTCACGTTTATTTAAGTTATGGACAATTGTATATTATTAAATATGTTACTATTTATTAATAAATATTAGTATTTTTGTTTTTATTCATTATTTAAATATATTAAACCTTATTTAGAGAGATTGAAGAGATAAAAATAAAAGTAGCAAAAGAAATCATCTTGAAAGTACAAAAAAAATTGTGTAATCTAATGTCTTCTGTTATTTTTACCAATTAGTGAAGACAATTTTACAGTACAGCAGAAAAATCAATAATGCAAAAATTCTAACAAAATAATTAAATTTATGAGTAAAACTCACTATAATGATTTAATTAACTTTAAACAAGTTTATCTTAATCAAAGTTACCAAACTAGACCGATGGGTATTTCTAAGGAGGTTACAGACAAGTTTTAAAAGACTTTGCTGATCATTATCCTTGATTTATTTCTGAATTGACATGACAAACATTCTTTTCAGGGCACAGTCAGTGATTTAAATTTGAATGATTTTATTTCCTTTGTATTCCATAATTCAGTGAGTATGATTGAAGCTTTAAATGCCTGTCAACTCCACCAAATACCTTACATTATTTTTATAAGAGATCTCTTATGAGCCCAATATGGAAATAAATTACTAAATCCTTCATTCTGTAGAATTCTGTATTCATAGTTCAATTAATAGTCAGATTAATGTGAAATTTAATTTAAATGTCTTTAGTAATTTTTGAAAAGGTGTCTTTTTTTTACTTGTAAAAACCCCTTTCAGTGGCCATTAAGTAAACAAAAAAAAATAATCATAACTAATTAAAGTTGCAGGATTTACTACCACAGAACCAGATTTATTTCTAAATTGATTAATTTATTTCTTTACGAACAAGGGTGTGAAGGTTAAGTAAATATACAGGGATACCATCAGAAAAATTTCTTAACTTAAAAATATATATTTAGAATTATTGATTTCATATTAAAATTGTGAGATTTAAAGCATATAAATGTAAATAAATTATATGAATATGCAGTTGTATTTAAAATGTAATGTCATATTTATTAAAATGAATTTGACTTTCACAAACTATTTGTATCTAATAAAATATGTAACGATTACTACTGTTTTAATTCTTCTGATTTGGTCTTTTTACTTGAATAATACAATATTTAAATAATCATGGATAAGACATAGCCCGGATAATATTAATATTTTTATTCATAAATCTATTTTACCCAATCATACTTGAATATATCTTCACTAAATATCCAGTAGGTAATGAAATTAAAAGGCTTAAAGCTGTTCACAAAAAGAAATGAAAAGATGTTTAATTTATTCAATCTTAATCATAAGACATTATAAGAAATAGACTTATTCTATCAGTACTTAAAGGTAGTAGCCTAATAATGGCTGTTCATAAAACTTTATAATTGTTTACATAGTATTTTGTGTTTAAGGTTTATAACAAATAATACAAAACCCCCACAATATTTCAATAACAAAAAAAAAAATAATTTATTAAGGAATGGTCTTTATTAACTAATAACAGGAAAAATCGTGAGAAAATATTAACAGTAAATACAATATAAAATTATGCTCAATAATAATTTATGATGTAGGAACTAAAGAATTAGGAAAGTAAATGCAAATATAATGACTGATAAAAAACCCTTCCATCCACAAATCATTACATTAAGTTGCATTAAATCATTAAAAATAAAGTATAAAACACAAAAATAAATTTCTTAAAAAAATAAAATAACTAACTTAAAAGACTATATTCTATGCGAGTCTTTTTTCAGAAAACATAAATAGTTTAAGTAGCAAAGTAAACTCCCTTTCATGCTAAACATTCAATAAATAATAATGTTAAAATTAATACTATAAATATGAAATCATCATATGACATAATTAGAAAATCAAATATGAGATGAAAATAGTTGACTGGATGATCTAATGTAAAGTAGATAGTTGGAGGGTGCAGTCAATCCTATTGACTGCACCCCCCAACTATCTACTTTACAGAAAAGCAAATAGTTATGAATTTCTCATTATTATAAAAGGTGCATACAATAATGCAAAAGTAGTCAACTAATAAAACCCCTTTTAACAGCCTTAGATTACAAGACATAAGTCAATATTTTAATATACCCCTATCCAACAGTTTATATATCTGAAACATGCACAAAATGTTTCATTATTAAAAATTAATACTAACAGTAAACAAATTACATGAAAAATCTTGTTCACAACTCAGTAAAATAACCTTGGAGCAGATCGATCATTCACAGTTCTTGTTTTACGTAACACAGTTCCTTTTTTTATCTGATCCATCAGAGAGTCGTGGCATACTTTGGGATCAGGTAGAGTTCTACCTGCTATCCACTGTCTAATTCGAATGGCTTTGTTACAAGAAGAATCCTGTTGACTTTTCCTGGATGGAGTTAACTTAGCACTAATAGCAGCAATAAGACTAGGTTCAACTTTTCTATCAGCAGATTGAGATCTTACACTATGAGACCGTCTGATGGAAACAGGGCTGGCAGGAGTATGATTCAATTCTGTAAGTGCCCTAACTGTTTCTGCAACATTAACTGAACTTCCATGAAGTGTTTCATACATACTTGGAACTTTCGGATCTTTAATTGAATGTTTAAACAACTTACGTTGACTATCACTTGCATTTGCATAAAGACTTGTCTTTTGTACATCAGAATTCCTCTTGGATATATCATATGAGTTGTAATATCTGTTTGAATCATGTGAGCTTTCCAATAAATAAGCTGGTGGAGGAGGCAAATTTTCCAAGCTACCACTGCTCCCACGAGAAAAATTTGATAAATTAAATTGACTAGTTCTGACAGATACTGATATAGAAGATGTTCGACGGATAGGAGGTGGAGGTTTTTTTAGATGTATAGAACCATGTCTGAGTAAGGAATTTCTCAAAATACCAGAATGTATACCTGTAAAATAAATTATTTTTTAGCAGAGCACTACAAATCAGTCTTTAATTATAATAATCAGTTTAATTACTATTACCAGTAAATATAAAAAAAAGGAAGAAAACACACATATATACACATATATGTATCCTCAGGTAATAGAGTATAGGTGAGAAAATTGTAAAATGACTAAATGATAAATTATATATTCACGTAGGCTTCCACAGTCATTGATATTCTTCTTATATTCTTCTTCCGGGATGGACTGTGGATTAACCAAGCTCACAGCATGAAAGCTTGGTTAATCCATGGTCTATCCTGGAAGAAGAATATAAGATGATAAATTATAACCTTCCTGACACACCAAAAAAAGAATTTTAAAAAGAAAATGATCTACCATAACAATTTGAAATAAAGAAACAAATGATCATGTACAATATACTCATAATTTGAAAGTAGATAAATGTAAAACACCAGGAAAAAAATATTTTAAAAAACATTCAAATTGATAAAACTATACCTTCACCACGAGGTGTCTCTTCCTGACCAGATTGAATTGTCTGACTGCCATAACCACTAGAAGATTCCAAAGAACTCTCTGATGTACTATAATCTTTTTCAATTGACCCTGTCTGGAAAACAAAATTAAGGAGACTTAAAAAATGTTGATTTAAAATTTAAAAAATGTTAACTTTCAGTTAACACCATAGGCATGAAAAATATCCTTTGCCAGAAGGTGCACAAGCACAGTACAAATGGATCCTCGGCAAAAAAGGGGGATATTCTTTACTACTCTGGAAATATTTTTGAAGAATATGCAGGCTAAAACGTATTTTAATCAATATTTATGTTAAAATGAAGCCGAAAATTCAAGGATCAGCTACAAAAAAGTTATTAGTTCATATTTTTAACTTAGGTTCTAAACAACACTTGGATTTCTTTTTAAATCTCTTATCTTTTGTTTATAAGGAAAATATTTCTGAAACGCATGATTTATTTTTTAAAAATTTTAATTTACTTATTTGAAACAACTTATCAGCAGGTGCCGGGGAACTATCACTCCCTGCCCTCCCCTTCTCTGTGTGCACATCTACAGTTGATACTAAAATATCTTTATAATACAATGTACAAGTGATGTAAGCTTATCTGATTTTTTTAAGAAAATTTATTTTAATAAATGTAATTACTTTATTAACTTCATAAGAAATGTACCTTTTCTTGCATGCATCTGTCACTATCTTTTACATCAGATGAAGGAGGTGGCGGAAAATGCATTTCTTGAGCTTTTGTAGCAGCTAAATTGGCAAGTTCTGACATGTTGACATACATAGGAAGCATTGCCTCACCACCTATATAAAATGAAATTAATGGCCTGTGCTAAAATGACATACAATATGAAGCATATTTCTTTAGATGAAATAACTAATAAGTAAGTAAACATATTGGGTGGATCCATCAGTTATTTCAGTTTTTGAAGGGTGAAATGAAACAAGCTCTATTCATACAAAGAAAAATATGTATTCAATAATGTTTTATTAATGACCTCTTGCCATCTTTCTAACCATTTTATTATTCCACTCTCGTCAAAACTTTAGGACTTGGAAGAAAAAAAATGATAGAGATACGATTTCACATCTCTCATTAACAAATGATTTCCCATTGAAAGAGTAGATGACCCACTTTTCTTCACCTGTCACTATTCGTTTGAGAAATTGGTCCCTTTCGTGAAAGTTCAGAAGAGAGTTGAATTGATATTTTACCAATTTGTATTTAATGCCTTTGAACTGTTCCAAAACATATTTCCACTATCTCCATAATTTCTCGTAACTGTAGAAACCTGTCGTGTTAGAGCCTTGATATCACTCAAATCAACCTCTGTGGGCCCACCGCTGCAGCGCACATCTGCTAGACTCTTTTCTACAGAACGAAACTTAAAAAACTATTTTTGAGTAGTACCTTCTGTTAAACCAACAACTCCTTATACGTTACATATCTTTTAGTGCGCCTCAAAGCGTGCATGCCTTATTGGAAATAAAAAAGCAAAAAATGCACCTTATAATTTGACTTATTCACTATGCTGCAGCACAAACCAAACTAATCCCAATGAAGCTAAACATAACATTTTGAAGCGCAGACTTTGCCTTTTCTCTGATAAGTATTATTGTTGTCAGATAAAGCAAAGATAACTGGAGATATTTTGAAACGATTTGCACTACTAACAAAAACACGAACGGAGTTATGGGCCCATTTAATATATATAGTATATTTCAAGAAACTAATTGAAAATTATTCAATTAATGAAATATAAGAGCTACAGAACCTCTTATCTTTTAAGAGAACAAATAACTTATATGAAGCTTAATTCTATTTACCTCACTTTTATGGACAGCATTATTAAAAGAGAGAAAAAGTTTCCAAATTAAGACTTAAATTATCAATATGTTGAACCAGAAATACAACTTTTACTTGTTAAAATTAAATTATAAAAGTGGACCAAGGACATTAAAACTTATACGGTCACCTGTGGTCTAGTGGTTAGCGTAACAAACTACTAAACCCAAGATCGCGGGTTCGTAGCCCGGCAGGTGGCCCTAGGATTTTTTTAAGGGAGTAAAAAATCCTTAGTTACGCCGTCCTTCGGAAGGGACGTTAAACGGGGGTCCCGAGCCTGTACGATGTCAAGTACTCGTTAAAAATCCCTATCCTAATTAAACCTGGATAGGCAAAATTTAGAGCTCCCACTGTAGCATCGTCCGATTAGCCATAGCAGCATAAAGTAACGTTAAATGAACAAACAAACATTAAAATATGCTTGTGAAGATTTGTGAGGAAAAAATCCAAAGAGACTTAAAGAATTTTTTATTCTTTTTTTGATATTTTCCACAAATATCTTTCATATACACAAATATTTTACGTCTCTTTTGGACTTTTCTATTCTACATTAATATTAATTTTTACTTCCATTTGTGTTTTTAATCATAAAATTAACTAAAAATATTTATTTATGTAACATATAAAAGTGGAAAAATTACTACTAACCAGTTGAAATAACAGATGAATGTTTATTCAAGTGAAGAGATTTATCTTTGATTGAAGGCCCAACAGGTCTTTCCAATGAAGAACACCTATTCGGGATGGGCGGACGTGTGACTATTGTCGATGGTTGTACTGATGATACAGGAGTACTCCTCCCACTTGCTTCATTAGTCAAAGGGCTACAAGGTCGTGAAAGTGAAACTTCGGATTTATATGCTGAATGGACACTAAGAGGTGCTTCTAAATGTTCTGCTGCGACATCATAAACTAAAATCAGAAATTTATTATAAATATAAAGGAGATAGTTGGGAGGTGCAGTCAAAAAGAACATTGAATAAGTAATAAACTTATAATTATGTGCCGACGTTTCGACCTACAGTGTAGGTCATCTTCAGGGCTATGAGAGAGAAACAAACAGAACAAAAAATATAAAAATGTACAGTAACAATAATATGGTGACAAGTAATGTAGAAAATTAAAATAGTGGCAGATATGAAGATGGAAGATAACGAATATTAAAAAAGTGACAGAATATAATAAAACTAAGATATAGACAGATTTAAAAATAATGATAATGAAAAGAAATTAAAATAGTGACAGATATAATAAAATTAAGATAAAGACAGATATAACAAAATTAATGATAATGAAAAGAAAATGAAAATAATGACAGATATAATAAAGAAAGACAGATTTAATAAAATTAAAGAGAATGAGCAGAAATGATAAATTATAAATAACGCATATAAAATAAAATACAGAAAATAAATGTACAGAAAGGATAGTAAAGTAAAAATAATATAAAGGAAAATCAAAAAGGAGGAGGTAAACAAAAGAAACAAAATGAGAATATTTACATATACAAAAAAAGGTTGGAACATGAAGAATAAAGAAAAAATAGTAAAATAAAGATATAAAATGTATGATAACGGACTTAAAGATGTTACATGTTACAGAAAAGTGTTGAACTGTATGTACAATAAATAATGTGACATAATTGTGAAATAATTAACAAAAAAATTCCTTAAAGACCGTAATATCCAACACAAATATGCCATTTCCTCCCGTAACCATACCTCTTCCAAACTTTCCGAACATGCCCTTTCTTTAAACCACACTTTTGATTTTGATAATAAGTCTATCCTAGCTGCAGTTCCTAACCATGAAAAACGCATCCTCTCTGAAACTATCCACATAAATTTAGATTCCTCCACTATCAATCTTAAGACTGACTCACATCACCTTTCCTCTACCTACTCCCAAATTTTTAATTTACTCAAAAAACCTTAATTTCTGTTACTTCGTCACTGATGTTTCTTTTGTTATCACTCTGTTGACATTTATATATTTTTTTGAATTTTATTTATATTAATTTTATCCATTTATTCACTTTCCCTCTTTTTTCCTATACTCCAGTATGGTTACCTTCTATAGTTAACTTTTTGGCCACTAGAGATCGCTTCTAACTCTTCCGCCTTGCTCGCTTAACGGTTTTCAGTGCTAGTCAGCCGTTACATCAAACGGCTTCGCTCTCCAAATCGGTACGTCTTTTCTTTATATTTTATTTATTATATCCTTTTCTCTTTATCCTTTCTCCATTCTTCACACTACCTATTTTCCTAATATTGGGCATCCATCATATGTTGGTAATCAAGAGTTCATATTTTTAAGCACTAATTTTAATTTTTCAAATTCATTAATCCTATCTACCTTTTTTCAAACAGTCTTTGTACACTATTGTTACTGTACAATAGTATTTCACTAATTTTATTTTTCAAATTCATTAATCCTATCTACTATTTTTCAAACAGTCATTGTACACTATTGTTACTGTACAATAGTATTTCTATTATTCACATTATTTATTGTACATACAGTTCAACACTTTTCTGTAACATGTAACATCTTTAAGTCCGTTATCATACATTTTATATCTTTATTTTACTATTTTTTCTTTATTCTTCATGTTCCAACCTTTTTTTGTATATGTAAATATTCTCATTTTGTTTCTTTTGTTTACCTCCTCCTTTTTGATTTTCCTTTATATTACTTTCACTTTACTATCCTTTCTGTACATTTATTTTCTGTATTTTATTTTATATGCGTTATTTATAATTTATCATTTCTGCTCATTCTCTTTAATTTTATTAAATCTGTCTTTCTTTATTATATCTGTCATTATTTTCATTTTCTTTTCATTATCATTAATTTTGTTATATCTGTCTTTATCTTAATTTTATTATATCTGTCACTATTTTAATTTCTTTTCATTATCATTATTTTTAAATCTGTCTATATCTTAGTTTTATTATATTCTGTCACTTTTTTAATATTCGTTATCTTCCATCTTCATATCTGCCACCATTTTAATTTTCTACATTACTTGTCACCATATTATTGTTACTGTACATTTTTATATTTTTTGTTCTGTTTGTTTCTCTCTCATAGCCCTGAAGATGACCTACCTAAGATAGCCCTGTAGGTCGAAACGTCGGCACATAATTATAAGTTTATTACTTATTCAGTGTTCTTTTTGACTGCACCCCCCAACTATCTCCTTCACATTAGATCATCCAGTCAACTATTTTCATCTCATATTATAAATATAGAATATTTCTTTTCTTTCTTTCTTATTCGGACATCTCTTCTACCTTGCGGTGTAGGGATTAGAATATTTAAGGATTAATTAATATTGACCAACTAATTGGTTTATTCATTAACAATATAATAAAGAATATAATAAAATAAGAATATAAAGAATAAATGAAACTAAATAAAGCTAGAGTAAAAAAATAGATAAAATTGCAAAAGTTCGAACCTCCTGAGTTCAACCATTAACCAACAACAAACCAAGGTTGAAACTTTTACAGTCTAACAAATTAAAACACAGCCCACATTCTTTCTTTTCAAAACTAGACCTTTTCTTTGAAGCAGAATAAAATATTTTAAAAAAACTTTAATAATTCTCTAAACTTGATCTATGCCCATAACCTCATAACATAGTGGATTTAATGAATAGAGGACACATTCGCTGACAATATTTTACAAAAATCAGTAACATAATGAATACATAAACTTAAAAATCATGGTACCGTAATTTGCTCAGCTAATTTAAACTGTTTAACTAAATATTTGGCCATTCAAGAGTCAGATACATAATTTTAACATTAATAACTTGAATACTTCACTAAGCTTATTGCAAACTAATCATCAACTTGACTATTTTCCAAAACATTTTGAAGGATAGAAACTGTCACTATAAAAACAAATGATTATGAACAAAAAAAAATTATATATATAAATACATACATGTTAAGACCGTGGAAAAATTCCAACGAAAAGCCCTAAGCCCTGGATAAGGTTAGATAAAAACAGCTGATAAATATTTCAGAAATTATTGAAAATTCAATATGCACTCACCAAACTTCAAAAAGCACAACAGGAAAAAATATAATAAATAATAGTAAACAACACAAAAACATCAGACAAAAGACCATATGAAAAAATGAAAGTTGAAGTGCAAGAAAAAAAAAATATTATCAAGAAACCAGTGGACTTATGGCTATACCACAAAATACATTAATTTATTGAAAAGGACCATACATAAATGTTAAGACCATGGAAAAATTCCAACAAAAAGCCTTTAAGCCTCCAAACAAAAACAGAAATTGAAATTATTTGTCCGATATTTCGCCTATTCAGGCATCCTCAGGGTAGAAAGAGAATAACAACAGAACAAAAAATGAATAATGCACCCAAGAAACATCCCACCACCTCCAAGGCTCAAATGCAACTAATGATCATAAGGAAGGTTACTCAACCCCGGCTGGATAAGGTTAGACAAAAACAGCTGATAAATACTCCAGAATTTGAAAAATAAACATACACTCCCCAAACTTCAAAAAGCACAACAGGAAAAAATAAATAATAGTAAACAACACAAAAGACCATATGAAAAAATAAAAGAGGAATAAAAGAACATTATCAAGAAACCAGTGGACTTATGGCTATTCCACAAGGCACAAAGTCTTGTTATTTAACCTTATCCAGCTGGGATCGAGTAACCTTCTTTGTGATTCATTGGTTGCATTTGAGCCTTGGAGGTGGTAGGATGTCTCTTGGGTGCATTATTTAATTTATGTTTTGTTGTTATTCTCTTTCTACCCTGAGGATGCCTGAATAGGCGAAATATCGGACAGATAATTTCAATTTCTGTTTTAGTTTAGAGCCTTAAGGGCTTTTCGTTGGAATTTTTCCACGGTCTTAACATTTATGTAAGGTCTCTTTTTACCTTTCCCTTTCCAATAAATAAATACATACATATTTATCATCACTAATGAAAAAGGATAGTGACTTTTCTTATACACAAAAATATATTACTGACATGCTACTTCATTATTTGATAAAATAGTACAAGCACAAACTAAATTTAAATAAATATACATTACCTGACATGCTACTTTGTTCCAGAGCAATATTATTTGTACTAATGCTTAGTTTATTGACATAAATACAACTGTTCTGGTCTAAAGAACTGGACACCTATAAATAAAAGTCAACTTGTTAACATGCAATATAAATAATGTTATAATTAGTGGGCTAAATATATATAGTTTTGCCATTTAAATTCGGGACACCCTGTATATATATAGGCATACATATTCTAATGTTGAATACGCTGATATGATTTTTGTGTATGGTTTCTGTAACAGTAATGCTTTAGAAGCGGTGCGGGAGTATGCGCGCTGATTTCCAAATAGAAGAGTGCCTAATCGACGAGTCTTTTCGTTAACTTTTAATAGACTACGAGAGACTGGGTCATTCTTAATACGTAATGAAGGTGACCAATTCCAGGCAGCAGTACGAGCAGATTATGGGAGAAGAAATTGTATCCAATGCCACTTCGATAACAATCCTGAGACTAGCATCCGAAGAGCATCTGCTGCATTAGCAATATCGCGGCAAGCAATATGGCGAACTTTGAAAGGTGATAATCGCTACCCATACCATCTTCAAAAAGTTCAGAATTTATTACCTCAAGATTATGTCAAGAGATTGAATTTTAGTAACTGGTTTCTTGAAAAAATTCGCGATGATAATTTATTTCCATTAAAAATTATATAGACTGATGAAGCTACCTATACAAGAGGAGGAATTGTTAATCAATGAAATTATCATGTATGGGCTCTTGAAAATCCCAGAGCTATTAGATAGAATAGGTTTCAGCATGAATTTGCTATTAACGTTTGGCTTGGAATTTGGAACGGATTACTGGTGGGACCATATTTTTTACCTGGAAGATTGAATGGTATCACATTTACACATTTTTTGGAGAACGACTTATCTAATTATTTAGATGACATTCCCTTACAACAGCGGATTGAAATGTGGTTCCAACTCAATGGATGTCCAGCTCATTATAGCAGAGTTGCTCGAGCTTGGCTGGATATAAACTATCCACAACGATGGATTGGACGTGGAGGAGTAGTACCTTGGCCACCCAGATCACCTAATATGACACCCATGGATTTCTTCGTATGGGGAACCTTGAAGCAGAAAGTTTATTCGGTGTCAATCAACTCAAGAGAGCAATTAAGAGACCGAATCATAGATGCAGTGCACCAAATACCATCAGTACAATGTTTACCTGCAATTTATCAAGTGAGTGCTAGATGTAATGCTTGCATTGGTGCAAGAGGACAACATTTTGAGCAATATTTACATTAAAAAGAACATAACATAAATATAAATGTAAATAAATAAGTATAAAAATGAAAACTTGTTTTGTTTCTTTTTTGCGATTTTCTCTAAAACTAAGCAAAAACGAGCAAATCTCTAAAGGACTTTTTGTCTTAGTTTTTCGGTCCCATATAAGTTCCTGAAGTTTTGCCATTTAAATTCGGGACACCCTGTATGTATGTATCAGTTTTACCACATAACCTAGGGATGTGTTGGAAGGTGTAAATATCAATTGTTTTCTTTGTATTTTATTTTAAAAGGAATACTTAATCAGTTAAGATAAACCTTAAAGATATTAGCTAAATAAAAAAACAACAAATAATCAAAATATCAAACAAAAATATGTTTATTTCTGCTAATAATTAATCCTTGATGAAAAAAAAAATTGTTAACAATATTCAAATGAAAAACTAAAAAAAAAAGTTTTAATAATTTTTTCATTTATGAGAGAAATGAAAATGTGTGTGCATGCATGTGTATGCAAATTTTTGTACATGATCGTATATGCGTGTTTTTGACCACTCATACTTATCTACTTCAATTCCTTGAAGATAATGAAGAAAACCAAAATCAAAAACATATCAGGTCACTTCTAACCAAACTTAACTTCAAAAATAAAAAAAATTAACCTGGGACAATGAACGATGCCAATGATGATGACTTGGAGAAGGATGAGACTTAGAGCTCCCGCTAGAAGAACTGTTCAATGAGGAAATGCTACACATACTTGATTTTCTAGAACCAAGTGAACCAGGACTGCTTGGAGGTGTCTTAAAAGTCCATCCTTCTGAGTTCTTTAGGTCATCAATTACCTAGAACAAATTATGACAATATAGAACAATATTTTTGGAATATTAAAAGGAAAAAGGAAAATCCAAAAAGTCCTTTCTATTGTACAAAATAATTCACAATCATATAATATAAGAAATAAAAAAAATTAACATAAAATAAACTTATTAAAGGACACAAAATCAAATAATTAAGGCAAATTTGATAAAAATAAAATCCTAAACTCAACATTAGGTTTAATTATGATATAAATTAAAATGTTAAGGTTTTTTAAATTAAAATATAAATCTAATTTCAGAGCATTATGAATTATCATATAGTATTCATAATTATATTAATAAAAATAAATCTACATGAGTTAATCTGCTGCATATCTATCTATCTATTAATATCTTTAGTTTAGAAGAGAAAAGATCTCAAAAACCAGCTGTAAAATTTGAATCATGAATTAATTTTTTTTTCTTTTGTTTTTTGACCAATAAATGACTGTAAGGCTACGTCTTGCGTGAGCGATCTTGGTGCGGCCCAATGCGAAAACAGCAAACAGTCGAAACCTAATAAAGTGGCCTATGTGACCAAATGTGGTGCAGCGCAAAGTTAACGCAATCTGTGGTGCATGTAGGACATAGCCGCCACATAGCACCACATCACATTGAATTCCCCTACATCACTTTGCTTTGCAATTGCGTTCCCTTTGTACCCCCTACATAGGATGTAGCATAAGGCATCCTTATAATTTTCAAGACCACTTACTTCAAAGTTATACAAAAATGAAAAAGAAAGAATTAATCATTTATTTCTTAATAATATTTTGTAAGTTCCATTAGCATGTATAAAATATGGTTTAAAAATTTATAATAACCTGTTCACTTGCAGCAGGAAGAATATGTGGATCAGTTGTATGCTTTTCAAGCTGTTCAAGAACTTCTTGTAAATGACTCAACTCTGAAAGCATCGCCACCTCTTCATTCTAAATAAAAAATAAGTTCATCAATAGACTAACATACATCAAGCACTAAATAAAAATCAATGAGATTAAGTATGATTTTAAAGGGAGAAAAACCTTACAACAACTGGTTTCAGAAATGCCACTAGAAGACAGAACCTACTCCTTTCTTCAATCAAAGCTGAGCGGACGGCTTTTTTTTCGATTTCTTCCAAAATTTGTTTTCTTTCGTATACATCTTTCAAAGAGCATTCAACCTGCCTTTGTAAATCTCCCTTGCTACTTTTTTTGGCCTTTTTCTGAAGTCTTAATGTGTCAGTGGACCTCTTTTTCAGTTCTGTTCTAGCCCTTTTGTAATCTGAACAACAAATAAAATATATATTTATACATAGCCAATAGAACTAAAATATAAAACATGCAAATATATGATATTTTACTTGAAATGAT
This sequence comes from Arma custos, assembly GCA_037127475.1. Classification (NCBI taxonomy): domain Eukaryota; kingdom Metazoa; phylum Arthropoda; class Insecta; order Hemiptera; family Pentatomidae; genus Arma; species Arma custos. The sequence goes on along the minus strand of CM073761.1, from coordinate 68,645,035 downwards.
TCATAAGTAGTAAAAAAGCATAGTTTATTATCTAATAAAAAATATATTTGTCAAATTGTAGGATACACAGGACACACAAAACAAATAAATGAACTGCTCAAATGCTACCATTCTATCTACCTCATATAATCAGAACTATATAACTTAGGCCCTTTTCCACACCAATCTTTCCAGAAATAGTAAAAGTCATTTAGTTCTTTCATAATAGACTGAAAATCAAGCCAGCCTTAGCAACATCAATAGAATAAGATCTTAGACACCATTGAGGATTTATTTATGAATTGATTACTAGTTCTATCATCTGTAGATTTTAGCATTTTTTTTTTCTGAAGTTTTTAACTATGCTCTCTCAGGAATATTCCTGAATATGTCTATATGCTAAAGTTCCCACGAAAAAGCCTGATAACATAAGAACATACTCATATGTGGATAAAAAAAACGTTGTTAGAAAATCTTTCTGTCATGAAATAAACACCAAACCAATCGAAATATCTAGGCTATAATTGGTAAGATATTTTTAAAAAGCAATACTATGTTCATCCATTATAAATTATCGATCATTGTCCATACCTAACAACATTTAGCATAAGATTTAGCAATAACTAGATCTTTCAAATTCTATATAATCATGTCTTTAAAAAAAAAAAAAATAGCTAGAAAATGTTGTCAGACAGAGCTCTTTAGGTGAAATCCTAACAAATAAATATTAAACTATGAATCTACATTAAAGAGATTTGTGCTGTACAATGCGTAGCATTCATATAAGAATAATTTAAAAAATCAATGCAGCTAAATCATAAAAAAAGTAGCATAAAAAATGTACAAAAGAAATAAGCTGATGTTTCAAAACTTGGAGCCTAGAGTTAAATAAAGTACTGAACAACATTTCACCAAATATAAGATAAGAAAAAAACCATACACCAACTCGATTATTCTTGAAAAGGTAAAGACAATTCTAAAAGAACAAACAATCATATTTTCTTGAATAAACCAACCTTTAGCATGTTCTTTATCAAGGCATACTAATGTTTTCTTCCAATCCTCAAGTTTTTCTTGTAAAGGTATAACTAGGCAATCCATTATAGCACTGTTAACAAAAAGCTATAAAATAGTAACATAAAAACAACATTTTATACTAGTAAACACAGACAATGAAATCATAGGTCAAGCATACAGTAATACAATGGTGACTTTAAGGAATGTTAATTAAGAAAATTTTTTTTTCCTGAGTATCACTACAAAATGGTACCTTTGGGATAGTTTAAACCTAAACAGTCATCACTTGATATTTCAGTATATCTTCTACTTTGTGAATGTCACAAGTTGAGGTTTTTACGAAGTAATGTTATACCATTACTTTAGAACTGATTTAGAATTAACCCTTAGTATAATTTATAAAACTCAGGTACAGTAGCCCAAATTGAAAAAAAAATTAAATTTGCTTATTAAAACCAAAATTTTATAATTTAAATTTATTTATTGATATTTACAACTGTATTACAATTATACAACAAGTAAATAGAATGCATGTTACATAATGACATGAGAATGACAAGTAGAGAAACTACCCACTGGTAGTATAAAAAAACCAAAATTAATGATTCATTTAAAATAAAATTAGCCAATAGGTCATAACTTTTTTTTTTTATAGCAACACAAGATACAAATAATTGAACAACAGATTTAACCAGGATTAAAACTAACAAATATAACAGCAAAAGTTCTTAATGCAACAATGAGGACAAAATACTTTTAAATATCTTGAGTAGCCAAAATGGCAGGCTAAATTAAAATAAAATTAAATCATGGCGACCTATTGGGTGTTTTATTTTAACTAACTTATTTATTATGGTACCTAAAACACATCAAGGACAAAATAATGATACTTATCCTAATTAATAGAAAAACCTGAACCACTATAATCCATGAAGGGTATTAGTTCAGTCTTAGGAGTATATATATACATATATATATATATATATATATATATATATATATGTATATATATATATATATATATATATATATATATATATATATATATATATATATATATATATATACCATACAGTTTAAAGGCACCAAAGCTTATACATGAAGCTGGTTCTATGTGATTAGACTCAACAACCAACTTATCATTCTAATTAAGGCTTTTAACCTAATGTAGAAGCTGGGTAATCCCAGGAGCTAATAAATATAAAACATAAATTATATAGTTATACATAACTATAAAGATGGCTGGTATTGAACATGGAAAGATGGAAGGCCCTGCACACTGTGTTGACTCCCTTCTGCTCCCAAATAACCACTTAACAATAAGTATATCTTTTCTTTTTATATGCTTTATTGAAAAATTATTACAATCTGCCACTTGTAGGCAATAACTAATAAGCGCTAAGTAGCTATGCAATCATACAATAAAAACAACAAACAATAAAAATATATACAAGCGGATAATAAAAACAAAATAAATACTTGCAAAAATGATGATGAAAAGAAAATCTAAAAATAAAATATTTTTTATAATTATTGGTCATTTTTTATGACCAATAATCGAGGGCCTATCTTTTCTCTTTAAAAAATAAAAATATTTAAAAATAAAATAATTGCTCACATTCATACCATAATTACAATATGCCTGGGGTCCCCGAACTAAGCTTCTTCCCCAATAATGAGGGCAAAGCAGGAGTCCGGGAAGTCCCTGCGCTTTTTCCCAGCCGCCTCACTGGCATTAAAGGCCAATGGAAGCTGGAAGTATTTCTTTATAGAGATAATCTTAGAAAGCTGACTTTATTAATGTCTAGATGGCAACTTTGTGGGAATATCCCAAATGGATTGTCCTGAGACTGTTCTTTTTTCACCTGAATATACTTTATTATACTTCAAATAAAATTTCTGAAGTCTTCATGTGTTTGTGATTTGTCATTTCTGAATCAAGAACTGAAGAGATTATGCTTGAAGCATGATGAAGCTGATTTATGGGATGGAATAGCCCAAGGATACTCCCTATGGAATTGAACCACAAATTAACATATAAGATGACGGTTTAGGGACAGAATTATATATGGTGTAAAAAAAATGGAATGAAAAAACATCTCAATAAATTGACCATTACAATGAACCAAGAAATAAAGACAATTGTTCAAGCTAACAAAGGTCTACTAACAAATATGTAGAAATCCATGGAGTTGAATAAATAAAGAAGTTATCAGTTAAATTATTTATTAAACTTTGTTATTATTTTGTCCAACTCTCTAATGTAGAAGAATAATGTAAATGAAATCAGAGAGATGAACAGCAAATACATTTCTATAGGAATAGGAACAAATAGGAAATGCTAAGTTTTGGATCAACTAGAGCAGAGAACAGATAACTTACCAAGTAAGAACTTGGCCATAAATGATATTAAGTATACAAACAAATTTTAAAAAGAAAGCATTGGGTATAAGGTTTTCAACGTTTATATAAATTAAAATAAATAAGCAAAGAGTGTAATAAAGATTATTATATATATATATATATATATATATATATATATATATATATATATATATATACATACGCATAGGTGTGTGTGTGCGCGCAAGTATGTTTGTATTTTAATATATACTATTACATATATAAAATAATTGAACTGAATATTGAGTGTTTATAAATTATAAATATCAGAGAGCACATAATTAAAAAAAAATGTCCATTAAACAAGGAATAAGACTATGAAAAATATTTTGTAATCATAAAAAAAAAGTAATGTTTATTTCAGAAGGTAGAAAATATTAAAACAGTTTTTATCAATATTAATGGTCTAGGGTATTGGACTTAAATTATATTTTTCTTTTGTATTTTTATACACCAGAAGAAAAACAGTTTTTAATAAACTGTAAACATAGTTTCATTCACTTTAATAAAAAAATTATAAATATGTACCAACAGATTTTAATTTTTTAATTAGTTTTACTTCATTTTTCAATAGGTTGTCTTTTTTATAATTAGAATAATTGTTATTAATATTAGAAGTTTATATTGTTTTAATTATTTAACGGTATAAACATTCAGTTCATCAACAAATATTTATTATATTAGAAGTAACTCTATATCTTTTATTTTTCATTATTTTTCATCTAACTTCTATTTATTTTTATTACCTCTTACTATTTACATACATATACTCTATTATTATATCTATAAATATGCAAAAGCTTATAGAGGAAACAAATTTTTTTATTAGTTTTTTATTTCAATTAACCTTGAATGATATACAAATAAGTCATTATCTTGTTTATAACATCATGGTTCATCATACTTACATTACTAATAAATAATATTACTTTATTTTCCTAATATATTTTAAATAAATTTGGTTTTAATAATTTAGACTGATTCTATTTTAATTATCCAATCCCTATTTTTCTGAAAATTTATCTGCAGGGTCCAGCTTTATCTGCATCACACTGGCAAGTCTACTAAAGTAAAATAAAGATGCATGCAATGAATATAGCCATGTCCCTTTATTTAAATAAATCTGTATTAATTAAAAATAACTTTGTAAATTTAATTATTAAACATTTGCTTCACATGCATTCACAATATAAGTACGACCCAAGTAATATTACTAAGCTTAGATAAAAAAATATAATCTTAGTATAATAAAGAAATATTCACCTTGTAAATGTCTTCATTCTTGCTTCGACTGCTTTATGCCTTAAACATATTCTTGTTAGAGCAGTTCCTATTTCTTTGGTTGCACCTGAAATGAATTTTAATGATTACTTAATATTAATTACATGTTGCTCCATACCTGTTTTTTAAATAATACCAGTTTGTTATTATATCATTCCATCCTTTCTCTTGAAACTTTTCTACAATTTATCTTAATTAATGCATTTATGTTACGTTATTCTATACTCTCCAACATCATATATATTAGTTATTTTTTCATAACAATTTTTTTTTTTCCATATCCATAGCATTTATTAGATTAATTTTTATTACTCTATTATAATTAATGTAGCATTACTCTACAACCTTTTGGAATACCAATCATTTGATTAATGTGCATTACTCTTCATTACTTATTCGATAATACTCTGACTATTCTATAATCAATAACGGTCCTCCATTTTTATTATATTTTTTATCTATCATATCCCTTGATGCCTATTTTTATTCTTTACTATTTATCAGTTTTATTTGTATATTTAGCCCTGAAGAAGACCTACAATGTGGGTTGAAACATTGGCTTTAAAATAAATAGTTCTCCTTATTTAAGAGAATTTTTCCTGACCTCCACCCGTACCATTTTCTTCCTCATAAATTTTAGAAACATCAAATATTGCTTATGTCATAAGGGGTGTTTTTTTTAAGACGTTCACAACTTTGAGTTGGCAACATTTCTTCATTTGACAACCCATTTAACAGCTGATAGTTGCTTTTTGTTTAGTTTGGTTTGATGTTTCATAATGGATAGACTTACACCAGAGCAACGCTTGCAAATTGTTAAAATTTTATATCAAAATATTGGTTCTGTTCGTGAACTTCGTCCATTTTATGGCATACATAATCGTCCTTCAGGGCGGCTAATTCGATTAACAATGGATCGTTTTCGGACCACATTTACTCTTACTGATAATGTGCATCCCGTGATACGCCAAACAGGGCGCACTGAAGAAGCTGCAGCCGCTGAACAGGGAAGCATTGAAGAAGATCTAAATCAATCAATTTGTCGCCGTTCTCAGCAACTGGGGTTGTGTCCTTCCACTTTATGAAAGATTTTAGGAAAGGAGCTTGGCTTAAAAGCTTTCAAGATTCAACTTGTGCAGGAATTAAAGTCAAATGACCATCAAATGGGCTGAAGCACAAATTGATATTGATATTGAAGTTCAATTCAAAATTTCGTTCTCCGATGAAGACCATTTTTGGTTGAATGGGCAAGTAAATAAGCAGAATTGTTGCATTTGGAGTGAGGATAATCCACAAGCTTTTGTCAAAACACCATTACATCCACAGAAAATTACTGTTTGGTGCGCTTTATGGGCTGGTGGAGTCATTGTTCCATGTGTCTTCAAAAATGATGATGGTCAGAATGTTACTGTCAATAGCGAACGGTACAGGGATATGATCAGAAATTTTTTCATACATCAATTAGCTGGCATTAATCTTGCTGAAATGTGGATCCAACAAGATGGAGCCACATGCCACACAGTGCGCACTACAATTGATTTACTCAAAAAAACTTTTGATGAAAGAATAATTTCACGTAATGGTTCAATTAATTGGCCACCAAGATCGCGTGATTTAACCCCATTGGATTATTTTCTTTGGGGTTATGTAAAGTCACTTGTCTAAGTCGATAAACCAAAGACAATTTAACACCTGGAAATGAACATTCAAAGAAAATCTATTGGCGAAATACGGCTGCACATGCTGCAAAAATTTTGTGAAAATTGGTGTTCCAGATTGCGCCTTGTACACGCCAGCCATTGTGTCCATATGGCCGAAACATTCAAACTTTATTCAAACATTAATGTCATAAAATTTTCTATCTGATATTAAAAATATATTTCTTTGTTTTATTATGATTTTAACTGTGTAGTGTAACTGTAAAAAAAAAAAAAACACCCTTTGATGAAACTTCCAATAAATGATACAATCTATTTTAAACTTGACTAATCATTCAATTTTAATCAATAGATGCAATAATGCCTGAAGCTTTAATTTTAATAATATAAGTAAGGAAGCTGGGGTTGAATAACTGGATAAGTTATGTAGATTTTTTTAAAATAAAAGTTGTTACTTTTCACAATTCCAAACCATAAAAATATTCTGACTCAATTAATTCACATAAATTTGATAACAAATAAAATAGTTTTTTATATAACAAAAACTAAATTATAACAATTTAAATTACCTCTTGTGTTTGTAGCTAGATCAGCTATTTTTTGGAAAGCATCAAGATATGATGAGATGGCACTAATTGTAGCCCTAAAAAGAAATAACTGGACTGTAGGAAATATAAAGTTATTTTTATAATATTATAAATAATATAATATATATTTTTTTAAAACTTACCTTAAACAGGAATGCAACTTAGTAGCTTTGATAACCAACTCTTCCCAAAGAGGGATTCCATTCTAAAAAAAGAAAATCACCAATTTTTACTTTATGTATTGCCAAAGTGAATAATCAAGTTCTTGCTATTACAAATTTTCAACACTCACTTCGGCCACATAATTAAACTTGGCCCTTAAAACAAAACAGGATTTCAGGATTATTTAAATAAAAATTATTGTATTTGTTATTTAAAAGGTTAATAACTGAGGTACAAAAGCAAAGAATGAAAACTTATGAGACAGACTTAAACCTTCAGGAAAAAAAACTTAAACTTCGGAGAAAAAAAAAAACAGGGGAAAAAAGAGTACAATTTTATAAGGTTCCTTACTGCACTTCTAATCTATACGAGACAGCAGGCTTGGTAGGTATATTTTTTTTTACTCAGAAGAATGAGTAAAATTCATTAGTTTTGAATCATTACTAAATATAGGGATCTTAACTTAATGAACATATTCCATAATCTATGTCACAACTCATTATCATACTTTTTCTTATGTTTTCGCTAAACCTTCATTATGTCTATTGTATACCAATGTGTGGGAGATACTGCATACATATCAACATTATTGGTATTGCAACAGAAATAATCAAAACAATTTATTGAGCGCATTAATGAAAGAAATATTAACTAGATGGAATGATTTGATTAAAACCTTGCCAGTTTTAATTATTATGATTGTGAATTGTGTGATCACCAATTACATAAGTGTAATAACATGAACTCTTATCTGGATGAGAAAAGACACTGCACACAAGCAAAAAGGAAGAAAATGAACTGTAACTTTTAAATACAGTGAGATGAGTGGGACACAGGGACAAATGTCCAACTCATGTCTTGATGTAATTTTTGGTTTGATACAAACCATATGTAAAAAATCCATTAATGTATAAAAAGGAATCAACATGATTTGTAAATCATGTATCAACTCCTCAGCCTGGGAAAAACTGTAGATACAAAAGAGTATCATTATAGCACTAGAAGTCATGGAACGTGAGTTTCAAATTTAACCGCAGATCTCTTCGACATTGCGCTAAAGATTTAGAACTAACAGGTAAAACTCAACAGGTCAGGTCAGGCTATTTGAGGGAAAACAAGACAACAGAAGTACTATTAACAGATTTCATTTGGCTGCTAATCTTCTTAAAAATCAAAAATATCAGAGTTCAATTCAATCTTCAGTCCCAAACAAACACATTCTCCCCCACTGATACCAAGAATATGCATAAACATTAAATATTTTAGAGAGGAAAGTAGTTGACTGGAAGATCTAATGTAAGGTTGGAAATAGTTGGGGGTGCAGTCAAATTAAACACCAAATAAGAGAATACTTATTTTTTATTTGTGCCGACGTTTCGTTTCCTTCACTATTTTGTTCAACTTTTCTATTACTCTACATAATATTATTATATTTTTATACTGTTGGTACTGTATTGTATTTTTATAGTCATTTTTGTTTTGTCTGTTTTTCTTTTATATCCCTGAAGATGACCTACAAAGTAGGTCGAAACGTTGGCACAAATAAAAAATAAGTATTCACTTATTTGGTGTTTAGTTTATCACCCCCAACTCTTTCCATCTTTAAATTATATATTTTCGATGATTGTTCCGTGGTTCCTCTACATGGTTACTTCTCCCTTAATGGTATAAGAGTAAAATTACAAGCTAAATGACAACTATTGATATTTTGATCTTATATTTGAAATTGTTGTATTTTCTTAACACAAGACATCACCAACACCAACTTGTACTTGTATTTATACCAACCTAACAAAGGGTTTATTTAAAAATCAAAAAAATCACTACTCCATGTTTCTTTCAGCACCTCAGATACCAATCCTCGGTGTACAAGTGTTTGTAAATATACACCATTAGATTTAAATAAGATATATTAGAAGTTGTCATATCACAGAATAAAAGTTATTTTGTATTATTTTTCATTTCTTACATACAGAATAAATGAGTGATTCTCTTACAATAACAATTTTATATTTTAGCAAATAGACAGAAAAGTCTTGCAAGGGTGATAAATCAACAAGTAATTATTGTATACATAAATAAAAATATCATAATTATATTAAAAATTAAAACACATTCACAGAACAAATCCATATTAACAATATAATAACAAATGATTCTTACAAACAAATATGAAATTTCATAAACTATCATGTTATCAAAAATAAATCAATTAACAGGGAATAAATTCTATTGGGAAAAAATTATATATTATTTTTTAAATATAATAGTATCTTCAAATAAACAATCAGAACTATATTCAATATTCATATTCAGTTAGATATAAGCCAACTACAGAAAAGATTATCATTAGATCGAACTTTTTATTTAAAAAATTAACATACCTTCATATCAGAAACGATCTGCTGGAACAAACCCCCTAATGCACTATATTCCCTATCTGCAGGCCCCTCCATAATAATTGGATCTATAAATTTGTATGTAAGTGCCTTTAGAGCGCGAAAAAGTTAAGATTTCTTATTTACGTTGAAACCATATCACATGTTCCCCTCATTTAATTACACTTAGGAAGCACAAATATTTGCAAATTTCACTTATTTCAAGTATGAATTGCAACACGACACAAAGTAAACACAGAAACCAACAAACCTCTTCAGTAATCACTTTTTTCAAACAAATATACGGAAAATCGATACCAATGGATTTACAAGCTACTGATAACAATGTCAGCAGCTCGTTTGGTCTAGAATCGTTTTAACAATCGATTGAAATTTTTATCTCTGTCATAGAGGTAGTACACTAGTAATTATAAATTAAAAATACAATTAAAGAAGACAGACAGTTATAAAGTTTGTCATTTATCAATACCGCTAATTACACGTATTAATTTCTTATTTATGTATTAATATCATATTAATTTTTAATTCTATTATAAAAATGTAATGTCAACTTATAAAGAATGTTTTTTTTATTGAAATCAACTCCTTCAAAATTTGTGATTTTACTTTTTTTTTTTACTTTTACAGTTTTTTTCCCTCAATGGGTTGCCTGGTTAAGTCAGAGCGTCCCTCCACTTTTCTCTGTTCCGCCAGTCATCCTCCTCAAGTCCCCTGCCGGCCATCTCCTCCTCCACGCAGTCCTTCCACCGGGTTCGGGGTCTTCTTCTTCTTCGTCTGCCTGGCTGTTCCCACAGCAAAAGTCTCTTCGGCCATCTACGTTCTGGCATCCGCTGGCAGGTCCGTACCATCGATGCCTGTTCCTTCCAATCCTCTCCGGGACTCCTTCGGTCACGCCCAGCCTGTCTCTAACATCTTCATTTCTGATTCTATCCAATGAGTTTGTTTAAAGTCTAATTTAGAAAAAATAAAATTCATAAGCCTCAAAATAATGAAGCTGTCAAGCATATTAGGCTTCGGCAAGGTATAATGTATTAATAATTTCGTTTTTTCGCATTGGAATTTATTAGAAAGTTTATCAGCAATTTCCTTTGATTTGTTTTTTTTAATATTGAAAGTGGTGAGACGAAGCTGTCAAGTTACTAGAATTTTCCGCTGCGTCTATTCAACTGCGATAGGAGGTTATATCTGGACAAATGAAAAAAATTTAAAGAATTTTAATTAATGGTGATAGAAATTTTTAGGCTATAATGCAGCAAATGGGCTAATTTGCCACAAGTGGCTGAAAGGATTGGAAAATTCGACCTTGTAATATTATTCACCAATTTAAAAGTAGGCAGTACTTTGGTGGATGGGGTGCAGTGGATCTTCATGTGAAACATCAAGTTTCTCGTCTAGATTTAGTAGACACTATATCATATTGCGATCTGGGAAGAGGTGGTGCCTAAAACTGCAATTGTAAACCGTTTTGGGTTATTCGAGTTTAATATAATATATTTTGGTTTGAAGAATGCCGTCCAGAAGTTCAAACGTTTTGGAGATGATAGAAATTTAAACAAGATTTCTGAGGGAACATATGGTACTTTTAGGTTTTTAATCAAAAACATTATCAGGCCTACTAGCAATTTATTCCGCAAATAAAAGGAAAATGTTAGCAAGAGACCAGGAAGTAGAAACTCTCTTAAGTAAGTAACTAGCCTAATCGTCGATTGAAACCAGTATTTCTGTATCAACAAATTAACCTTCGTGAAATTTCTCAAATGCAAGTTCGAATCAACCGTACTTCGACGAAAAATATTTGTTTTTTTTTACGCTGCCTGAGTCGTTTAAGAATATGAGCTTCACGCATGCTGTTGACACAGATAAATGTTTGGCCAGGGCTTTAGCCATCATAAAGATATCATAAAATACGTGGCCCGAGTTCGTTTGTACCGTGACAACAAGGTAAGGTGATTCTGTTACTTATACTTTTAATCTTCATTCATACATGTACATTATTGGTCAGTTCCCGCCATCCAGAGAAATTAATTATGATTGACCTATATAACCTATGGCTAAAAACACTGATTCATAGCTTTGATTTTTAAGAAATGTAGCATTGATTATTGAAAAAAAAAAATTTATAGTTTTAATTTTGCGTTTTAATAGCGTTGATAGCTAAATAGGATAACGTCAAGAAATGGAAGTCTGCAAGAGAGGAAAAACAATTAAATTAGCAAAATAACTTGAAACATGTTTATTGTATTATTGATTGAAACTCAGCATGACACATGTTTCTACAGTAGAGTGTGTCATGTTCGTTCTACGATCTGTCTGTACAAGATTGTAGCGACTAAAACATCTTTCTGCATCAACACTATTCACAGAGGCCCACAAAGTCATCAGAGCTGCCTCAGCAAATTCTCTGTTGTTAACAATTTTTACATCTAAGAGTAGCTGAATTATGTATAGAGTGACTCCATCTCTCACATGCTCTACAAGCTGTCTTTGATAATAGCTGTTATCTTCCAAGAATTTACTGTCATCAACAGATTTGAATGTTGGTGCAAGCCTTAAGCATTAAGGAAGATCATTTTAGTTTTAGTTACAAACAAGTTCAAATCTTTTAACTCCTTCATTAAAATGTCTCTCACCAAATTTACTTTATGAGCCCAGCACTGGAAATGGAGCAAACGATCACTTGCTATAATATAAAGTGACCGAAAACAAGCACCCATATAAGGAGCAGAGTCAGACACAAGCCCATAAATGTTTTCCCACTTTATATCATAACTGCGCCAACAATCCATGATGGCTTGAACACATGGGGAAGAATCTGCTCTGTCCAGGAAAGTGCAGGAAGCTAGGTGAGTAGGAGTAACAGTCCTGAAAATGATTGCCAAGACACAGCGTCCTTTGCAGTCAGTGATTTCGATGACGATTGGTTTGTCCTTGAAATTCTGGCCCACTTCCTCACGAATTTGCTCACCACAGGGATTTAGGTATGTTCCCCATATTGTTTCGTCTTAGTTAAATCCCCAGAGCCTGGTATGTACCTGTCAGTAAATTTCAAATTAATTAATACTTGTGCCAAATAATAATAAAGTAGAATTAGTAAATGGTGTAATTGCCATATTCGATAGTCGCAAAAGTCAAAAAACATTCTCAGTTCATGATTTCGCGTTTTAACTATTTATCGCTAAAAACACCATTTTCGCTTTAATTAGCGAAATATCGTTAATGCTATGAATCAGTGTTTCTACCGATGGCTAACCGTAAACTAACCACTGGCCTGAGCATGCAATCAGAGAGCAACTTGAAGGCTTTTAAGCGTAAATAATATTTGAACTACTCCATATTCACTCAAACAGGATGGTTGAGAGGAAACTGAGAATCCTAAAATCGGCATTGGTGCCTAATTTTGATGTGGACGACTGGAATAGTTAATTTCAACCGCCCTTCGCAAGAATTGAGGAAAAGTTGACTGATTAGTATTTTAGATACTTGAGTTTTTTTTTTAAATTATTTTGTTCTTTTTTTTTTGAGTTCTTGTTCACTTTGGTCAATATAAAAAGCATGTTATAAATTTTATCAAAATTATTTTCTTAAAAAAACAACCAGTTTGTCATTCAAAATTTTGGATGGAATGTGTGTATTTTTCTAATGTACGATTATTCAAATTTTGTTAAATAGACAATTCGAACAAAAGTTAAAAACTTACAATGGTGGCACAAATTAAACCTTCTTTTGTACTCTATGTTTCATATTTGTAACCTACTTCACATTTCTAAAATGTATCGTGTGATGTTCAGGCATTTGATAACTAAAACCCGATACAATTATGTAAGTATTTATTAAATTCCTTTCATTTTTTCGTTAATAGTGTTATCTGTTTCCATTGTGTTTTTTTAATTTGTTTATTGTTTTACTTTATCCTAAATTTAGAATCTAAACTAAACTGTAGAGTTCCTGTTCTATAAGCATGTTAATATATTACATGACATTTCATTTAAATTGGTAATTATCGCATAGATTGTCGCTTAGAGTTGAATCACAAGTTTTAACTTTCCATTCCTTTCCCTTTTACTATTTTCCAAAAATACAAGTTATCATGAGCTTTAGTATGGAAAACAGAATGTAATTCTGGGAAATTTGTATACATTGGTAATCACTTCATCTAAAAATCAATGTTCCAATAAACATATATCATCTAATTTTCGAAATTTTAGTTGAAACTTCTATTTCTTGATGAAATGATTACCCAAATTTACCCATTGCCCAAAATTACGTTCTCTTTCCCATACTAAATTTCATGATAACTTGTATTTTTGGAAAACATTAAAAATGAAACTAACAAACAGCTAAAACTTGTAGCTCAATTTGAAGCGACAACCTGTGGAACTGATAAATTTAAATTAAATAATTTTCAACTGGTGTTGTACGTTTATGATTTTTTTTTTCTTTTTTTTTTTGGTTGGGCATTACTTGCACTGCGACCATTATTGATTTAGCGCATTTATTACAATGTCAAGTTAGTCGAACCCACAAATTTTAGTATGCTTGCTGGGTTGATTAGTTCGTACTGCCTGGGATTGGTGACTCTATCCAGACAAAGGTTGCAAATCTTATGTCGGCAAACCTATTACATAGGCAGACAATGTGATAGGGTGATTCGTCAGCTGTATGACAAAAGCGGCCTGTAGGGACATCCGCCAGTCCCAACCTGAACATGTGGGCGTTGAGCCTGCTATGCCTGTTTTTAATGCTACCCTGCCCAGCTCCAGAGCGGCTTTATTCAACTTCTCATTGAAGCTGTCAAGGAATAATTTGGAGTGTTTTAAGCTACTTTGTCTGCGCCAATGTTAGTTCATTTCCCTAAGGTAGATGTCCTTCATTCTACGCTTAGCATAGCTGAGACTGATGCCGCATACTGGTTCAGGAGTGCACAGAACTCTGTCCAATCCTCGTCTGGCCAGCCTATCAGCCTCTTCATTGACAGAGATACCATAGTGTCCAGGAACCCACTCAATGCTAACCCTGTAAATCTGATGTGGTGTTAATGAATTAACTAATTTTTTTTATTTTCAGGGTAACCGGATTGCTCTAACAATAAGAAATAATTTATCAAGTGACACTAAAGAATCAGCTCAGATTTTTGTTCCATCATATTTAGCTAAACCTGGTGAAACTGATGGCGAAAGAAGAGCTAGGTATGTTTTCTTTTGATATTATATTTTTATGTTGTTTAATAACTTTTAATGTAGAATTTTGATTAGCTCATTTTTATTATCAATAATTTTTGTCATGGTTATTATCGTTCTCTCCTAATTATCAGGTTTTATAAATCTTTATTGGTTTATGAATTCTGTTTAATTGTTCAGAGTGGATTTATGTTATCTAATTTTAAGGATAAGAGAGAGAACTCATACTTAGGTTAGCAGGAGATATTGTTGTGTAATTTAAATTTGCTTTTTTTAGGTCTATTTGATCACACTACTGGATGAATCTTACCTAGCTTTCATTGTACTCCAATTCTCTTTGATTATTTCATTGTTACTGTCTTTACCCACTCTTGCATACATGACACCAAGAAATAAAATTTCCTTTCTAAAAAGTTTCTGTACTTGTTCCAAAAATCATCCTTGGTTGTCCCATCTTTATCGCAATTATACATCGTTATTTCCATTATACATCCTGCCTTGTTATAAGGATTACGTCCATTCCATTTATTCATTTGTTCTTTATCTCCCATTTGGTGATATTATTTTTTATTATTTGCCATACTAATATCACTGCACCTAATCTCACGCCTTATCCCTGTCTCCTACCAGTTGAGGTATTGTCTTCAATGCCTTAAATAGTTATGCTACCAAGACTTGTTACTGCTCCAGCTTGCCTACCTTAAAAAAGGCACTACCATCTCTCCAGGGACTACCATAAAAAAGCTCCAAAATTAATAATGTATTACGTGTATAATTATTAACCAAGCATAAGTTAAGATAAGATAGTAACTAAGTAGCTGCTTCTGCCATTGTCAGTCCTAAAATAATATCATGATTTAAATTGAACTAGAATACTCATCCTATTGTTAATGTCTATTCTTTCAACAGTAAAGAAGACGATAAATCACTCTTGAGACACTACCATTACAGTCTCCCATTAGATGTTTCTCGATGGTTTTGACAGTAGATGGCACCTTAAAAAGAATAAGTTTTCTATGCCAAAGGTTGGCGATCATCATGATGATTTGAATCTTGTTGACTGATGCTCTAATGAGTTGATTTGATGAGTAGTTAAACCATTTTCTCATTTTGTGGAGCCATGACATTCTTCTTACACTGCGCTTTCCTATAATCTTTCATTTGATATCTTCTCCCCCTCATAATGTGGCCCAAGTATTTTAGCTTTCTGATTTTTATTTCAATGCTTAATTTGTCCGTGTTTTTTTTTTTTTTTTTTGTGTCTTCTCAAAGCTTCCTCGTTCGTAACTCTTATCAACACGAAATATTCTCAATACCCTTCTATATAGCCACATCTCGAAAGCTTCTATCTTTCTCATCATAACATTTGTAAGAATGGCAGCCTCCATACCATATAGCTAAATTGTGAATTTTTAGATCATTGTTTATTGCTCTGTTACAGAAGAAATTTTTTGTGTTATAAACGCGCTGCATGTGCTATCAGTTCATCAGCTTTAAATTATAGCTGTTGATCAGTATTCCCAATTATTAATACTGGTACACTTGTCCGATGCTCTGATTGTTCACAATCAGTTTTATGTTATGGCTTGGAGTTTTGGTGAACACGAAGAAGTTTATTTCGCTAAGATTCATATTCAAGCAATATCTGATACTGAGGTTGTGTACTTTTTGTTCTATTCTTTGTAAGTTATTCACATTTAAAGGTTACAACATTATGTCATCTGCCTACCTTATGTTTTAAATAGATATTCCATTAACTATCCCTCCAGCAATATGTTATGCATTATTATCTGTCATTAAAATGTTTATATGTAGTATGTGTATGAATCAGTTTTTCTGCTTCTTTCCTACCTTTCAACTTTGATGAACCTCCATTAACTGGAACCAGTGTTCCTTCTTCTGTGCCAGAACTTTCAGCTTACTGAGATTATGTTTTCTTTTCTCAATTCCTTAACTGGTAATATACTCATTGTATAGTGTCCTGGATCTACCTCTAAACTTTTTACCAGCTAGTTGAGCTTCCATTATTTTTCGTGGCCCTCATCTCCAAAATGTAATTACTTTCTCTTTCTTTTCATCTTCCAATGAGCTCTAAAAGATGTCTGGTTCTCAATCCTAATGTATTTTGTTTGATAGTATGGTCAAGAATGACATGAAAAATTCTTATACTTGTTTTAAGTATTATTTGAGGTCTTTTTTATAGTCTAAACAAAATTGTAGAAAAGCGTAAAAATTACTACTCAGGATTTTAACTACTGTCCTTTAACTCTTGACCAGCTCTACACTCAGCTGACTAATTATATAACTATTTTAAAAATACACTATCATTAGTCATTAAGATTTTTTTCTTATTTTACAGGCTGTTGTACCAATCTCGTAAGCGTGGAATGTTGGAAAATGATCTGTTATTGAGCACTTTTGTTGACCAATATCTAATCGAAATGGATGATAAACTAGTTGCACAGTATGATAAATTAATTAATAGTTCTTATAGCGATTGGGATATTTATTATTGGCTTGTTGGAGTGCGTCCTGTACCACCAGAATATGATAATGAAGTTATGCGCCTTCTTGTTGAACATGTGCAAAATAAAAAGAAAGAACGACGCATTAGACAGCCAGATCTCCCTAGTCATGTTTTTAATAAATAAGTTCTGATGTATGCATTAAATAATTTTTGTTTGTTTTAATTATTGCAGTTATCAGTATTGAAATATTTATTGTTATGTTGGTTCTATAAAATCACATCTGTGATTATTATGTAACAATTAAGACTAATGAATCTTGTGATTATGTAGAGATATAATAGCTGAATATAGTCAGTACCATTTTACCTTAGCTAGAGAGCTTGTCAACTTATTGGAATTATTTTACTACTTTATTTGTTATTGTTTTGTTTGATATTATTTAATGAATGCAGGGTAGTCTACGTTTCAGTGTTAACTTATTTTAAAAACCCTAATTAAAGTAATTGGAGTGTTGTATAAAAATACAGCACTATCAGAGTAATTCTTTAATTAAATAAATATTTATCTATAAAAAGTGTATCAGTTACTTTTTACACCTTATATTTCATGATACAAGAATTTTGGTCTTCCAAACTGTAAAGATGATACATTAATTTTTAATCAAGTTTAAAATTTGATTATTGAGCAATTTTCATCTTTCATATTAAGTGTGTGTATAGCTATCAATTAAGAACTATGAACCATAAAACATTAGAGCTTAAACCCATTAATCTAGATTGCTGGCTGGCTGGTTTTCTAGATATGTTAATGAGTTGCTTAGGTTAACTTGTCTTTTTCCACTTATTCACACCTCTTTTAAGATGACAAGGAAACTGTTGAATGTTTCTTTATTTAACTGAAAGAGTTAAAGACAGTGTCACTTGTCTATCCAATGCTTTATATATGACCAAAACCATATCTTTAATTAATATATTTAAAATTATAACAAATTTGAAAGATTACTATGTTTGCCTTTCCTTTTTTTCTTTCACCTTAAAAACCAATTATTATTTGAATTACTCTTATTATTATTTTATTAATATGCCAAACGTATTAATGGTTAATTACCTATAATCTTGATTCTGAGGATTATATTATTTGGCTGCTCCATAATAAAAAATAGAAATTACTTGGTGGAATGTCAAAATTAATTTTTGGACCTTTTTTTTTTATTTATATAAAAATATTGATATAACAAAGTTGAAATTCATAACAGCTCACCAAAAAAATATAAATGTGCAATGTTTCAGAACTCCAACTTTTTTTATTGAGATCCTTTTTCCAGAAATCCAATTATACTTAGAGCGGATGCTCTGAAATGGTGCCCTGGATGAAAAGGAAATACAATTCCAGCACTCAGCTACATTTTCAATCTATGGCACTGCATTATATCTAGCAGAATTTATGGAAACTGACTACTATTAATGAAAACTGTAAAATTATTAAAATGATTGATGCTTTAATTTCATACAATCTAAAATTATAATTAATTCTGTTGACTTCAGATTATTCCAATCACTCAAGAAGTATACGAAACACAACAGGTCCTTTTAAGCTGATGTCTGGACCTTACTACAATTTTATTTATTGCTGATTTATTGTATCTCAGCTGATGACTTCAGCTCACTATGCTCCCTCAAGAATTATACAAACCCTTAATGGGTCCTACTCAGTTGAGGTTCGGTCCTAACTCTTATTTTAATTATTACTCCTTTAGGTACATTTTCCTGATGCCAGTGAAAATATTTGGCAACATTAATATCAAATTAAACAGTAATAATTTTCATAATACCAATGTATTTCATTTGTGTAAAATATGAAATATACTTGACTAAGAGAATGATGCTTAAAATGTTTTAAACCTAAATCCGCACTTTATAACTGGCTTAAGATAGTTCACTATAACCTCATCTGGCTAAAGTAATTTTTTATTGTTACTATTAATGTTAATCATTGTTCTAGCTTTTTTTAAAATGTCTAAGTGATTTATTCAAACAAATTCATAATAAAAGTAATTGTTAAGCTTTTTCTGACACTAAAACGTAAAACAATATATTATTAGGCTTTTGAAATTGAGATAATTAATTATGACTTTGTAAAATATTTGACAAGATTATCTATCAAATTATAAAATTAACTATAATGATGCTTGTTATCCATCCCTTGTTGCTGAAAATTATTATTACTACTCGAGTACAAGAAATTCTTCCCATGCCATCAATATGCCACCCTTAGTGATTGGAGATTTCAAAATTCTAATTATAGCAATGGTTGGGATTATACTATTAAATAAATCCTACTGCTGTATTGGGTGTTTATTTCGAATTTTACTAACATGAAGCAATTCTAAATATTACATGTCGGTCCTCTGAAGTAAACCCAGCTAGTTCTCTGGTAACATCTTAAGAATTCATAGTTGTTAAGTTACATCTTGGTATATCATAAAAAAAGCGGACTGTCTCTGTGCTCATTATGCAATTCTAAATTAAATTTGTCTATTTTTGTGTTGTAATTTTGTTTTAAATTCTTTATGAATTCCTTTTTAATAATTATTTCTGTTACAAAAATGGTTATTGAAGATAATATCCCAATCAAAAAGATACTTAATGCAATGAATGTTGATTCTATGCTGACTGGAATAAATGAGGTATTAACTAGACATTTAGGTGCATCTGTGTACCAATGTTTCTTTTCACGATGTACAATCCCCCTCTCCATAAGTATTACTTGTCTGTAAGCATAAATTAAAAAACAATTATCAGAGAAATGTTGGTGTAAAGAATTACATTTCTGGTTTAAGCATGTAAATTTTCACTGAACTAAAATGCATGCAATTACCTATTATCCAAATAAGTAATTACCATGCTTTGAAGCCATAATTGCATTTAGTTACTGAATGATGAATGAAATTTTAAAAGTTTTTTAAAGGTGTATTCAGTATAACAATAGCATAGCTGTGCTGGTGGTGATAGATCATTTTAGATGCCACTGTAGAGGGTCAATTATATTTTGATATTTAGCAATAGAAAAAAAAAAGAGAGACATATTCTCACACATTAAATACAAATTTCAAAGGACAAGAAAAGTCATAAACATAAGTGGTTGATGTATTAAATAATTTATATTAATTTGTTAATTAATGTTTTCATGGAAAATAAATGGAATTAATGTGGAAACTTAATAGGACTGTTAAAATGTACTGCACATAGGGCATTTCACTCTAGATTTTAAAAAATCTATTTAAACAAAAATATGTATGGCACTTTTAGGTATTATTCTATTATTGCGTTTAGTTATTTTATTAATTTGAAGTTTTAGTAAAATTACCCAAGTATTATCATTTCCTTGTAGTGGCTGTATTTTTTAATTGGAGTAGCGATTTGGATTTTCGAACCTGCTGGAATTTCTCTTCCATTACATTTTTCTGTATCAGTAAAATAACGTTCCATTGCTTCACGCAAGGTTTTTTCATCTCCTATTAGTGAGAACATTCTATCTTGTTGTATCCTTTTTATTCCAGCTGGAATTTCATAGCGTTTTTCATGATGTTCGTTCAATTTTCGCACTACCAGTGGATGAAGGAACAGCTGTAAGCAGGTAGATATTGTCAACTAAATGTGAAAAAAAAAGTAATGTAAATAAACATTGATTGACAATACATATGAAGTTTTTTTACTGCCATAGTTTTGCTACTTAATTTAAATTCATAAATTAGTTAGGAAAACATTTATTTTATAATTATTATTAAAAAATATAAGCTTGATACTTTTTCTTCTGTCTATTTAAAGATTTATAATGAAAAATTAACGCACTGTAGTTAAGTATGAAATATTCGCTACGCCAATCTTTTTTCTATCAACCACATCTTCAACTGTTTTTATCAAATTTGGAGTAGGTGACAGTAATCCATTCATGATGGATGCGTGATAAAATATTGTAACTATCATACTAAAAATGAGAAGAACTATACTTAGACTTTTCTTGTAACTTCCAGGAAAATCTTTTGAGAGACCTGTAAAAAATGTATAAACAATTTTAATGCATTAATATAATAATACTGGATTCATAAAAATAATTGATTCAATATATCGTATATATTAAAGATATATATATATATATATATATATATATATATATACATATACATTTACCTTGAGAGCACACTACACTAACAATGAGCATACAACCATCAGCCAGGGCAGAAGGGACACTATTAACTGACTGTGGTAATGAAGTAACAAAAATAGCTGTCACAATGATAATTAATAATCCAATCCAAACATTTGATGAAAATGGTTGAATTAATGCTTTGTATCCTCCGAAAGCTTTCTCTTCGATGAAGATAACCAAGAAGCTAAATAAATCACATAATATTATCCATAGGTACTTTAGCTAAATTATAATGTTGTATGAGTGTGTGTGTGTGTGTGTGTGTGTGTGTGCGTGCGTGTGTGTGTGTGTGTGTGTGTGTGTATGTGTGTCTATATATAAGAATTATATAAAATTCGCTGCTAAAAGGTAAATATTGCTTAGTATCATAAAGGCATTTAAATAAGGTTTTAGCAAAAACAACAATGTCTATTTGAACAGAAGGAATTAATACGGTAGAGGACGTTGAGCGATGGGGTAATTGTTTCTGCAAGGTACAAAAGACATAAATTCTAGAATCTCATATTGAAATAATTTGCACTTGAAGATGTAATAGGTGGCGGTTTCCGATAACTTATCAGAACTAAGAAAGGAAACGAGGAAGATGGAGATTATAAAAAGGGCGTAATCTCCAAGTTTGCCTAGATTGTACGGTTTCGCTTTTTATTTAATTTAATTCAGGGACTTGTCTAGAGTAATAATGAATAGCAATGGATCCAGGCTGAACCCTGCTTTATACCTGTGAAAAATGTGTCATATTCCTGGGGTGGTTTCAAATTTCTTTATTAGGGTGTATAGAAAAAATGATAATATTTGTATTATCATTTCTTTGATATAAAATACAATTAATACTCAAAGTATAGTCCATTGTTAGCTAACGTCATTAGCCAATTGCTCGATCCCACGCTGATACCATTCCTTGAGATGGCTGTCAAAGAATTCTTGGACCGCAATTTCAACTTCCGCAAAATTATCAAAAATGTTCCCTTGAAGAAAATTGGCCATGGATCGAAACAAGTAGTAACCCGATGGTGCGTGATTTGGACTTGCTATGTATCCTACCGGGCGGCATTACAAAAATAAATATGTTTTTACACAAAGAGCAATGTTTGGTTTGAATAGAACTAGATCGATGAGGTAAAAAGGGTCATACCCTCATGGTCAAGGTGGGTGAAGAGATTAGAAAAGAGAGGGGACTCCACTTTGAGAGGGACTCTCTGAACAGATCCCGAGGAGGAAGACGGAAGCCGGAGGACGATGCAGGTCTCAGAAGACCCGGACGCACCCAGACGAAGACCGACGTATAAACCCAATCTACCCCTGTTTCACAGATAAGTGTAATTTAATTCCTCTTATGTATTTTATGGCAATCCTCTATATATACATCTATATTTGTATCATTAAATAATAATTCTAATCTAATCTATATTTGAATCATTAAATAATAATCCTGTTTAAGTTGTATTAAAAAATAATCATTTTATTCCTTTGGTACTCCTTTCATTTTTAATTCGACGGGAATTGTGAAGACGAGTATTATCTTGTTGGAATAAAACACCTTTTCGGTTGATCAAAGCAGGATAATGCTCTGACATCTTCGCGTACAATCTTTCCAGTTGTTCGCAGTAGAGTTCAGAATTCATAGAGGATCCTTCAGGAACAAATTCGTGAAGAGTAACACCTTCGAAAGTCCATTAATGAACCTTATCAATATCCATTAATGATCGTCCCAGAGCCCTTCTTACTTTGAAAAGTCGTAATCTCCACTACCAGATTTTTCAAACCAACGCCGCGCAATGCGCTGGTCAAGGACACCTTCTTCATATTTGATAATGTCACGAGTTGCTTCAGCGGCTTTGAATTTTTGTTTTCCAATAATGCCTTAAAATTACGATAATTTCGTAGGACACTGTCATGTTTCTTCTTTGAAACAAATAACTGAAATGAGTTTTTTTTTTAAGAAGTCAAATGGGATTAAACAAACTTAGAGAATGCTCTAAAGGTATTATTAAGTATAATATTACAAAAATTAAAGAGTTAAAAAAATTATTGTCCTTTGAATTCTTAAATTTGAAAAAAAAACGGTAATTTTTTTTTAATACACCCTATTAATTTCGCTGATATATAAAAACTATTACATATTCAGAATGAAATAATCCACATTAGCGGAAATGTCAACAGAGATGATATAACTAGTGAAACAAATAACGCATTTTGAATAGTATTCTAGCAGATGAGACAGCTATATGTCCTGGAACAAGGATTTTTATTGTTGGGCTTCGAACAGATGATGGTTCATGAGGATTTTCGAGATTGTGTTGTTATATCTTAGTGTGAAGGTGCTGTTTTTATTTATTTGGGCTAATAAGACGGTTCATAAATGATATATTCTCAAAATGCTCCTGAACCATTCACAAATAAAACTAAACTAGTGAAATATGGAAAAAATGAAAACTGAAAAACTCCTTCTTGGAACTAGCTTTCTCACAGCTTTATAAGTGTCATATCAAATCGTGTAACATCCGACTTGGTTTGCGAGTTAACAGTTTTCTAGGTACAAAAACAAAAATAATAAAAAGTTAGCTTACGTGAGTTACCAACAAAATATTTCCCAAATTTATTTTGTGTTATTACTTATTAAGACTAGTTTACTTTGAGTTGTGCGTTCCTCCTTTTCTTTCCCTTGCTCCTTTGCCTTTCAGCGTCGAGCCTCAGTTCATCTCCACCATCCGCTTCTGTCCATGGACATTTGTCTTATTTGGCCCCATGAGTTTCCTTTCCTCCTTCCTAGTACCTCTAAGTCGTCCAAAAAGTCTACGTCTATCCGCTTTACCAGGCGGCCGGCATTCTCCATAAGTGTCCAAGCCACCTGAGTTTTCGTTCCTTAATTTTTTCTTTTACTGAGACTATACGTTGCTCTTCTCTAAGATTTGGATTGCGTATACAGTCTCTGTTCGTCTTTCCGACCATTCTTCTGAGGAAGATCATCTCTGCGGTTCTTAAGAAGTATTTCTGTAATCAGGAGCGGAAGTATTTTTGCGACTGTCTAGTGTTCTGTGTGGAAGTATGTCTGCCTGCGCTACTATTCTGGACAGTTTCAGCTCTATACAGTAGGTATACCTTTTTGAAATCACCAATTTGAATTTTCCGCTTATTTCTTTCCTTCCTATTATTGTGCTACTGATTTGGTTAAAGATACTATTAGCTTTTTTGACTCAACTGGAAACTTCCAAATCTATGCGTGAGCCCCGAGTGAGTATCGAGGTATTAGTAGGAATCGACTCACTTCCTTGCAGGTGATATCTAATGCCTCTTCATTTTCCCCCATTAGCATTAATTTACTTTTTGAAGGATTTGTCTCCATTCCCTTTAGGAATAGTTCCTCTCTCCATTCCACTACATCTTTTGAGTCGGCAATCAGCACTAGAGCGTTCTCAATAATCAAAATATGCTTTTTGATTTTAACTGTTTTGTGAAAATATTATAAATTGTCTTCGGACAAAATGTACGAAAATTTTTAAATTTTTAATTTTAAGCATTTTTTTAATTATTGAATCATAAAATATTTCGAAACAATCTGATTTGGAAATGAGATGAATTAAGATGATAACTGAAAAATGAAAAGATTTCTTGAAATGTAAGGCCAACCGTAGTGACAGTTATATCACTGTCACCTAACATATTGTGGCGGGACGGTACATTATGGTTCATACAATGTATTGAATTTTATAGTTACAAAAATCACTATTAATTTTAAAAGGCTTAATTTTTTTTTTTTTTGTATTAAACGTTTATTTTCTTCTCATAGAATGTATTCTTCCACGTTACTATAAAAAATAAAGATACTTTGATCTTACTAACAATTTGTCTGATCTGTTGTTTTGTGTATATCTTTGTACTTCTTAATACTATGTATGAAAAAGAGCAACATCAAATATTAGTAACCCTTATAGTTTTTTTTTTTTTCAATCATTCTACCATTCATCTATAAACAGCGTATAACTGCGTAACCGCTTTAGTTTTAGGTGTCCCGACCAGAATATACTAAATGAATTATTTACATCAATAACTGTAAACTTAGCTAAATGCTTCAAGTGTCTTTAAATTAAATAGCTGTGTAGTTCATTAAAAACTTATAAAATTAAAATGAATTTGGTCTTTTTAGTTCAATTTATTTCACATTAAGATTACTCTCATCCCCACTTTATTTAGAGAATAGTATCTATATATAGTTAATCTCAAACATAGTTAATGACAGTACGATGTGATAAATTGGAAGTCACAGATAAGATATGGGAGATAAGTATTACTATTTTTTTTTGGTTTTCGAAAAGAATCATTTCCTCGTTCCTCATTCACAGTAATGTAAAAATAAACTATTGATTTTAAAATAAATTATTAAAAACGATGGTCCCTTACTAAACATTATCGATATTAGCCGTGAAATCGATAGCATTGAGTCTTTCATTAGTTATTCCAATCGCAGACATTCCAAAATCTGCCCTTGTCAGTACTAAATCTCTTATCTCCCCATTAAATGTACCATTATCTGATTTGTATCCATAAGTCTCGCTAACTAATATGTCAAGCCTGAAAAACAAAGTAAATACACAGTCACTTATCACTGATATTGCAAATATGTTTTTAATTTTTAACTCTAATTACTATCTATCACTAAATTCTCAGCAAAACTTTACGGTTTTAGATGAATAAAAAAATTGGTTTTATTCTAGGACACTTAGTTCCATTAGTATAGCAATAAATTAGAGTAACAGGAACCTTTGTCTGGCTGATAAACATTATCATGGTTTATTTTTAAAATATAATTATTTCATTTTTAAGAGTTAAGAGATCAATATGATATGATGTGTGTGATGCAAACATGCACGAAAACATACAAACTTTATTTCTTGAAATAAATGATAATTAATGAATTTTGTATCCAAAGGTAATATATTCACTTCTCACAAAATAAGATTTTTATTTACGACTTACAATTATTCAGTTTATTTACAATTTTAAATTAATCACTTTCAAATAGATATTATATATCAATATTTTCAATTAAGATATGTCATATCTATATGAAATGCCTCTAATAATAAGTTTTTGTATTACTTTCCCAATAGTGGATTTTGATAAAATACTCCTGAAATGTAGGCATATAATATAGAAACAAATCAAATTATATTTATTGTTTTTTTATATTTTTATTTTGAAGAGAAAATATTTTTCCTGGCCGGGATTCGAACCCGCGTCGTCTGCATCTCCGGTGCAGTGGTCTAAACCAATGAGCTACCAGGGGGGGGTACCAATGAACATTCTTCCCCGTGTATACATCGAAAAATTGCGAGAACACAGGGATATAGGATCGGTGAAGAGAACAGATTTATCTGACTTGGATACGACCCCTGGTAGCTCAGTGATTTAGTGCACTGCACCGGAGATGTAGACGATCCGGGTTCGAATCCCGGCCAGGACAAATATTTTCTCTTCAAAACAAAAATATTTAAAAATAATTACCATCGAAATAACTAGTAATAAAAATATATATTTTGTTTAATTAGCCTAAATATCCTAAGTGTTTATATAACTCATATGTCTAAAGACATTGTTAAGATAAACTGTATACGATGTATCACGTAAAAACCAGAAAAATAAAGGGTCCAATACTACTGTAATCTGACAAATAAATTCCTATTAACCATCATCGAATATTTCTAGGAAAATTAACCATTATTTTATTTTTTTAAATTAAAAACATGTTCATTGGATAGCAAAAGAATACAATCTGCCACATTTAATAGCAATTAATGTTAGGGACCTAGGTTTTCATTCATACAGGAGAAAATAAAAAAACTAAATTAATAAATTTTAAAATGATTATCTTGAATTTTTATCATTGAAATCCTTTTATTTCTTCTAAATAATATTTCAGGAAACAATATAATATAATGAATATAATGCATGGAAGGCTAGTTAATCTGAATAATCCTGTAGACAGTAGTGGAACAAAAATTTGTTTGATTTTTAGGAGGGGGGAGGTTCATCTAATTTTATCGAATCTTTTTTTTTTTATTGGGGACAGATTATTTATTATTTTTTTTATTTATTATTCATTATTTTTGGGACAGATTATTTATTTTATTCTAGACACATCCTTAAAGGGTACAAGCATTGAAATATAATTTCCCAT
This sequence comes from Arma custos, assembly GCA_037127475.1. Taxonomy (NCBI): domain Eukaryota; kingdom Metazoa; phylum Arthropoda; class Insecta; order Hemiptera; family Pentatomidae; genus Arma; species Arma custos. Next base: position 68,617,520 of record CM073761.1, on the reverse strand, counting down.
AAAACAATTTAAAATGTTGACTTTCATTTTTTCACAATGGAGGTGTTAAATCTCATCCTTTAGTTTCCTGGTTTTTATCTGGCACATCTTACACAAGTGGCACATGACAGCCAATGATTGTGGCTCTCTAATCTTATCAATCAATACATTACAATAAAATTCTATAAATTAATTACATTATAACTTTTAATATAATTTTATATAATATTTTATTGTTAAAAAGTCTTTCGTGGCTGTCACAAAGCACTTGCCACCTTATTACCTCCTATCTATGCCACTGTTTTTTCAATCACGTTTTGGCTATTCTAATGAGCGACACTTTATTTAAACCATTGAAATAAAACACTATTTATAACTTTAAAATTACGTTGAAAGTAAAAACTAATTATTAATCTTCAATAAACAATAATAATGGTTGATTGTAAGCTAATGGTGTTATCCATTACTTATTGCCCACAAGTGGCAGATTGTAATGTTTCAATAGAGTGTTAAAAAAAATAATAATAATAATGGTAACAAATAATTTCAATTAAATGCTACTCACGTGAAGTTGAACATCTTTGATAAATACATAAAAAAAGCATAGTACATTCGGTTGATCTTTTCATCTTGTGGGTAGTAATACTTGTCTAGAATGAGATGATTGGTTTCATTGTTTACTTTAAACGTAGTGAACTAAAAAAATATTACAATTAATCTTGAGTAATTGTAAAAATTATAAATTTCAGAAACAGTAATTTATACATTTTTAACAATGGCAATTACATTTGACACAGTTATGTTCACACATTGTATTATATACATTATTTTATGTTTATTTTTATATATGTTTTTGATGGAGGGTGTTTGTATGGTGGGTGTTAGAGAAGCTTCTGTATATAGAAATCAGCTTTGACATGTCCATATTTTCACTTTTAGCTCTCGTTCATTATGAAACTATCTTCGAAGTTAAAAAAAAAAACAACAACACCCTGTTGATCAATTTAAAATGAAGCTCCAAGAAAGGAAGAAATTTAGTTTAAAATAAAGAAAAAAAGGTCGGTTTACTTAAGTAGTGTTAACCATAATCATACACGTAGATGGAGCGGAAATGGCAGTTTCTTGGTCAGCTGACGATAATTTGGTTGTTTACGCCAATAACCATAATTAATAATAAAACATGAACAGTTTAGTTATTAATGAGACCTACAATCTGTTATAGCTTTTTTAATTCATACTGATTTCTTTGGTAAAAAGATAAATTAAGATTATTTGCATGTTGAATTTTCAATAATTTTTATAAATAGTACATAAGTAAACCATTAGGAGGCGGAAACTCTGTCGCTCTGTTATGGTAATGCAGAAAGCCTCCGGAACTCCGGATTTGGCGAACATTTACACGTTTATGCTAATTAAAGCAACCCATTCTAGATACTAAGGTCAACAACATAACTCTATGGATACAGTTGACTGATGACTGATCATCCTCATATCTCAAACTGCTTTATTAGAAAACAAAAATGGATCGTAATACAAACTGAAGTCCCCTAAAAAAAAAACTGGTGATCCGGAGGGTTAAACTTTGACTTAGGATTTTGAATGCTTTGGACTGAGTATTGAAGCTGTTTGTTCACACTGGGCATGGTTTCCATCTAAGAAATCTGATGAACGGCCTAAAAATCAAAATCCTAAGTCAAAGTTTAACCCTCCGGATCGCCAGTTTTTTTTTTAGGGGAGTTCAGTTTGTATTACGATCCATTTTTGTTTTCTAATAAAGTAGTTTGAGATATGAGGGTGACCAGTCATCAGAGAGGAGAAACTACATATCGTAATTATCAATTGCTGAGAAAGAAACTATGAATTAGGGGTGAGTTACGTTGTTAGAGGTAAAAAACTTGCGATTTTATTGATGGCCCAGAATATGCCTACTTAGAATACGTTGTTATTTTTACAATTAAAGTTTCAAATATCACCATGCTTTTATAGACTTGCTAGTGAAGAAGATAGGGAAAGGTTCTATGACCTTAAAAAATTGAAACCTTGATGCTTGCTCGATGATATGAAGATCGAGAGCTCAATGTTAAATTCGGGAAGGAGGAAACCTTTCGTCCTGCTATGAAATCCCCAGGTTACTTGACGAAATTAACAAAAATATATACCTTGCCAGCTTAGTCACATATGAAGGAATTATGATAGAAGATGCCTTCTTCTGCATAGAAGGAAACATATGGAAACCGAGATAGTGCTAAAATAAAATGCAGTATTAAACCACGATGCGTGTTGCAGCTGACACAGATACTTTCCAGAACTTCGGAACATGGTGTTGATTGCAAGAGATCAAAATACTTGGAGAAAACAGGTGAAGAAAGTCAACATTTGACAACGGATTGGAGGGCCATTCTAATAGTAGTACCTATGTTATGAACTTATCTATCAGTTTCTAGTTTCTTCTGAGTTATAGTTTTAGATTATCCTCATACAAGACTGAAAAGACTAGAAACTGCTCGACGTTTTCGCTTACTTCAACATTTACTGGAAAACGCCCTAAGCTCCCAATTAATTACAAAAGACTCATTTACATGACAGTTATCAGACCTATTTGGACATACGGAGTTGAGCTTTTGGGCTCTACTAAACCATCCATTCATCTCCTAAATCCTCAATTATCTCCTTATTATGTCACAAACAAACTCATCCATCATGATATTAATATCCCATATGTTCGTGATTTGGCCCAAACTAGATACCTATCCTTCCATGACAAGCTCCATACACACTTGAATCCGCTAGTTTCTCAACTTGCTTCCCATACTATTCCTGATAACCCTCCGAGGCGTCTGAAAAGAAGATGGCCTCGAGACCTACTACTATAGAACTTTATTGGAGTGGTACCAATGGGTCTTCACAAGTGTTTTTTTTTCATTTAATTTGTTCATATTAGCATAAATTAATTTTTTTTTTAAGTTTTAGATTTGTTAATGTTTGTATGATAAGTATTTGTAAAATGAAACAATCAGGTTCTTGCCAGTATTATGAAAACAGGAATATTTATAAGATTAGGATGTTCTGTAACATAAAAACAAAAATTTTGTTTCTCATCTTCTTACCTTACTTATCATATCCACTGTTGTTCTTAAAAAAATATGTTCTTCCTGATATTTCATCTAATGTACCAGGGGATTTTAGTACTCTTATTAAAAAAAAAAACTCTTCAGGGTTTTTTTAATAAGAGCATCTATCTTTCTGAAGAAATCACCTCCAATAGTAGGCTAATGCCGAAAAGAATATAATTATATAATAAGAAAAATGTTTGTAAATTGTTTGCCTAGTCGTAAATGCTCGTTTGGTCTCAATTAAAGAGCTTGCTACAACAAATGGACATTTCCAGTTCTTCTTGAAACAGATTTCAATGTGGACTTTTTGCTAGCTCTACTTCATTTAAAAAATAAAATTAACAAACAAAAACTGAATATCTCCCAATGTTGGAGAATTATTTGCTACCGTTGCTTTGCAAACAAAAATATTAATATTCATTTGGGAAGCAAGCTCATTGATTGATATCTATGAAGTTCTCTAAGTACATCTTGAACTTCTACAGATCTTAAGTAGTACAGACTTTTTTTTTTAATAAGAATCAGAAATGCATTTACCACAAAAGATCCCCTCAGAGCATTTCTTTCTAGATTGTACCGATTGGATTTTGACCTGAAACCTTTTTTTTTAGAATAGCCATCAAGTTCTTCTAGCTGTTTAACTTGTACCTCCGACCTTGTGGTTATCTTGTAAACATCGTACAGCGTACCGTTATCTTCAGCTACAACGATATCACTAGCAAATCCAAGATACATTTTTTTAAGAGTGACCAATACCTCATCCAGTTTACCTCGTAGAAGCCAGGAAAATCCTTCACCTAACATACTGTAGGGTATCTGTTGGAAATGGTTTCAAATAAATATAGATCAGTGGTAAGAAAAAGAATACAACATTTAAAAAAATTAAATATGTATAGGATAATAACAATGGACGTTTGGATGAAATCATGACGATTAACGAGGGTAGGTAAAAACCGAACGGTTTTATTAATTTTCAGTGTTTGGTTGAAAGTTCACCATAAACTCTTCCATGAATTTAATATACAAATATTATGTCTGTATAATAATATTTAATAATGATCCTATGATAGTTAATATAAATGCTAAAAGTAAGATGAACCAACTAAATAAAATATGTGTTACTTTGTGGTTTTATTCGAAGATTCCAAAACAAAACCTCATCCTATCTAATACTAGCTAACAACTAATCCGTCAATGTTTGACCAATTCTGGCATCAGTACAACAGAAAATAGAGAAAGAGAAAGATAGAGAACGAAGAGAAAGATAAGCTCGCTTTAATCAAAACCAGGGGTAATACATAATACTATACAATTAGAAAATTACTGAAACAAGCTTTACATAATGTGAGATTTTGAAAGCATTTTTTTTTCATTCCGTTTCAAAAATTACTAAATATTTTATGTATAATTCGTCAAATATAATCATAAAAATATTGCTTCATCTCCCAGAAAGATTACAGTGATATTTTCCCATTAAAATTTCCTATTTTTTCCTTACTCCTTTTAACTTCATTTGAATTACCCGAAGAACGTTCCTAAAAAAATCAATTAATTTACCACCTTGTATTATAATAATTAAAATATTTCTTTTGGTGTGAAAACTCCCTTTTGAACAGATTATAAACCATAAATAAATAACCAATTCTCCAATTTTTATAATTTAATAGGTCCTGCGCCGAATGGAGCCAATGTGCATTATTTACTTACCAAACGACTGAATTTGACAATGATTCAGTCAATTACTAGTATTTGAGGGTCGTAAGCATTGTTTTGGAATTTTTCAGCAATAGGTGCCATTTTTAATATTTATAAAATTGCTTATATGACAGAGGAACTGTACATTAACATTTGAAAATATTTTACTTGTCTTAAGAGATTTCTGTTGAAATAACATGACATATCAATGTACCATCCAGAGTTGGTCTTCCTTATTAAATCCCATTTTATCTCTCTCTTGTGGTATATTACTGACAAAAACCTTGAAAGCATTTCCGATTTTCTCAGGAGAAGGTTGTCTAAAAACGAAATAAATAAATACAAATATTATCAATTGAAAAATGTTATAAAATATACAAAAATTTGTGTTATTAATATTTAAATAAGAACTTAAAATGTATAATACGAAGTTTCATCTGACCTCTTTCATTACAAATAAATACATGCAATACAAATATGTTTCGGGAGTGAAAATAAGACTCGATTTCCTGAGAATGCACTGATTTGTAGCTCATGACAAGAGGGAAACAGAGGCTAAGAAACGGAATCAATAACTTCATTTCCACCGTTCCTTCAGAAGTGACAGATAAATAGTGGTGAATCCCCTTTTATTTGTTTTGCCTTTTCATCCATTCTCCTTGATTAGAAATGCAAATTACATTGGTCAATAAAATTGGCTAAAACACTGAGAATGGAGGCAAGAAAATTAATCCTGGGGATAAATAATTTGACATGCCTGTCATGACACATTAAGAAAGACTTTCATGGGATCATTATTCATATTTTGTTTTGCTGTCATTCTCTTTCTACCCTGAGAATGCCTAAATAGACGAAATATTGGACAGATAATTTAAATTTCTGTTTTAGTTTGGAGACTTAAGGGCTTTTCGTTGGAATTTTTTCCAAGGTCTTAACATTTATGTAAGGTCTCTTTTTACTTTTCAATATTAATATATTTTGTGGAATAGCCATAAGTCCAATGGTTTCTTGATAATGTTCTTTTTTTTTATTGCATTTTTACTTTCATTTTTTCTTTCATTTTTTCATATGGTCTTTTGTCTTATGTTTTGGTATTGTTTACTATTATTTATTTTTTTCTGTTGTGCTTTTTGAAGTTCGATGAGTATATGTTGAATTTTCAAATTCTGGAGTATTTATCAGCTGTTTTTATCTAACCTTATCCAGCCGGCGTCGAGTAACCTTCCTTATGATTCATTAGTTGCATTTGAGCCTTGGAAGTGGAGGGATGTTTCTTGGGTGCATTATTCATATTTTGTTTTGCTGTTATTCTCTTTCTACCCTGAGGATGCCTGAATAGGCGAAATATTGGACAGATAATTTCAATTTCTGTTTTATTTATTCATTTATCTATTTTTGGGGGGAGCGAGGTAGCCCAGTGTGTAGAGTGCTTAATTGTAGTATTAATTGGGGATTCTAGATCACGATTAAGCAGGCGGTTGAGCGTGAACTAGGAAAAATCACCTTCTTGCACAAATGTTGCCCTAGACGCAGTACATTCTATGCTATGTACTGAACCCAAAACCCTCCATGGGTTGGTGTGGTACTGTGTTTTTTTTTAAATCATTGATCGTAGAATATATATTCCAAATATCTCTTTATTTCTTAAATAAAGGACAAAATGCGAGAAAATAGGCATGTAAGAAAGTATAGGGTATAACGTATCATCCACCAAATAAATTGGAAATTGTAAAATTTAGAATCACTTTGTTCAAACTGTTAAAATTAAAGTAAAAGTTTTACTTGCAGAATTATAAAATTTAACAAAATAAGTTAAGAAATCTTCTATAAAGAAAATTTTTTTATTAATCATTTATAAAGAAAATTTTTTTTCACATCTGTAGGTAAATTGAAAGTGGAAAGGAGTTGGGAAAATTAAAATTCTACATAAGACAGTCATGAAAACTAAAACGTTTAACAAAGTTAGGGTTTCCTATCAAAATTATAAAGTCAGTCCTATAATAAATTGCTGTGAATGTCACAGAGGTGTCTAAATCGAAGAAAGTTAAGCCAACATTCTTAAATTTATCATATTCGTTTTTGGTTACTTTAAATATTAAATTAATACTTCTTTTGGTTATGACTCTAGTATCAAATATAAAAATAAAAAAAACCTGCTCCTTTTTTTTGGGGGGGGGGAGGGTTAAAATTAATTAAAAAGATAAAAAAAAATTAGATATTAAATTTCAGTATCATTACGACTTTCAATTCAACATCATCATTATCAATTAGGTTCATTTCGTGATTTTATTTTATTCCTGATTATAATTTTTTCCTTGGAAGAAACTTGAAATTACTGGATCTAGGATTAAAGGAAGCCTATTAGAGTCGTCTTTGTTCTATTATTATAGTTTATTATTTTATAGTGTTTGTTCTAGTCTACGAATTCGTTGATAGTAGTTATAACCATAGTGGGTAAATAGATAGTCAGCTTAAGTCAATTCTGATTATTGATTTGGAATTATCATATCTACTATTCAAATATTTACAGAAAAATAATTAATTATTTTAGGAAGTGCCTTATATATAATCTCAATTTATTTGTTAAACATAATCCTGATCAATGAATTTAAGACGTTTTTTCTAATCAATGAGTATATTGTGATAGATATTCAGTTTATTTCACTTCTTAATTAAAAAATTATTCTTTAATGATAAATAATTACATCAATGGAGTCTAAACGTCTGGGGGTGAAGCGATTTTTCGAATAACCCAGTTTGATTAGTAGGTATTAACCCACACTTTGGGTAATTTATTTAATTTTTCAGATTATAAAATCCAATTAGATGGATTACGTTTTGAGCTAGGCTGGAAGCTAAATCAAAATGGAATCGAAAAAAACAAGTTTTGACAATTTTTTTTTAATATACCACTGTTTTAAATGTCATAAATTATGGCAACAACAATTGTAATATAAAATCAACAAAGTATGTATTTATATTGACTAAAATAAAATAATTTAAAATTGGTGGAAGATATATTTTTAAAAAACATTACATAAATTTGTGCATGTGGAAATAGTACTTTAACTATTTTCAATCTTTGGGAAAATCATGTACGTTTCAATTATTTTCTCAATAAATTAAATTAAACACAACTGGCCGGAGCTGGTCTAATTTTGATGTAATACTCAGGTTGGAGAAAAAAAAAAGATTAGATACCTGCAACATTAAGAGTACCAAATATTTTTATCTGCAATTTTTATTTCTAAAGTGGATTATTTTTGCAAGACTCGGTGTTTTTAGCTTTGAGTGGTTTTCATTGTCTATCCACCAATGTTACTGTCTATATTTTTTTTTTATTTTATAAATTGATAAAGGTGGATATCAAATTTGGCATAAGATAAAAATCATTTTTTAAAATTAAATTTAGTAATTTTAATTTACAACTGCATTAAATAATACAACAAATAAATATAATGAAAGGTATATAAAGCCATGTAAGTAAATACAAGTAGAGAAACTACCCTCTGGCAGTACTCAATTAACAAATTCAACATAGAAAGTTGAATTGAAACAAGACCAGCTTATTTCTATATGCTTTGGAGGATTATCAGGAATCGAAGAGGTAGCTAGGTTTTAGACTGGTTGTAATCATTCAAAAGGAAAAACAGTGTATTAGCATAAACTACACACTTTAAAAAAATAAATTATAATAATGGTCCCCTCCTCTTTTAATTCAGAAAAGAAAAATTAAGTAAAAACATCCAATCGCTTTAACGTTAAATAGGTAGCGAAACCAAATGCAGAACTTCATGGATGGTTAGGAATCTTGCTTTTAAGTAAATTTTCTCTTCTTCTTCTTTGCTTCCTCTAAGTTCCTTTCAAGGTAGAGTTGCTACCGCCTAGGATCTCCATTATTCTCTCGCCAGATTTGTCTCCTGCTGCAGTTTTTTCAATAATCAATCAATGCTCATTCTGTGTTTGTCTTACATCCTTTATTTATTGTATTCATGATATGATGAATAGAAGAGGAATGGGGAGGTTTGAAACTGGTGGGTTTTCTCTCATTCAGGAGAATAAGGATGTCTCCTTTTTCCATCGACATGTATGCTATCAAATCTTGAAGACGCCATTATTTTACTGCATTGTTTTTGAAAGACAATACAATTAAATGTATTTTACATGTTACTAAGTTCATATAATGGACATCAAATTTATAATTAATCTGTACTGGGGTCAAAAATCCGTAGTAAAAGTATTAGATCCAAAGATATACCGTGGAGTAAGACAACGCTGCCTATCATCTCTTTTGTTCATTCCGTACTCCAAACTCATGTTCAGGATAGAACTCAACGGCATTTAATTTGGTAAACGATGTGTATGAGAACTTACTTACAAAAATATTAATAATAATAGTTGACCTATATAGACGGAAGTTATGATGATTTTAGAAATCAACATGAGGAACTTTTATTAGCATCAAAGTATGGAGCATTGAGGATTTTTCGACGGATTTTGGAATGTACGAGTTGGAAACGAAAGGAATTTCATGGCTTAGTGGCCTCAAATGTCAAATCCGTAAGTTCAAATGGGTTTTTTATAAATTATTTGGAGGTTAAAGAATATGTCTAAAAAATGTTTAAGTAGCGTGAAAGAGTGAGCTGTCATTTATTGCCCTTTAAAATACTCCTTGTACCGTAAATAGCGGTTTTACTGGATACAATTATTATGGTTTACCTTTTAAATAAAATAGAGGTTGTTTTATTGTTTGGCAATGAAATAAGGCAAACATTTGATTAGAACTCCTATAATTTTTGTCAACTTGCTGTAAATTAATCTTATCTATCAATTTACTTTCAAGATCCGCAAGATTGATTTTTATGATTTGTATTTTGTTTGACAACCCTATTTCACTCTTGCATGGGATAAGGTTATTCTTTTGACACCCCTATATTTTAAAAACTGATCATTCAATGAAGCTTAGTTAGAGGCTAGTTGAGGGTTAGCATAAAACTTGCTCAGTGTCAATTTTTATTACATTTCTTTCTCTTCTTATCGAAATTTCGTCTAAAACAGAATCTTCCATTTTACAAGAAACAATAAATCCAGACATTTAATTTATGTACTTCGATATATCAAAAGCAATATTTTTTTTGCTTGACACAGTCCATTTTCCCGCAATTTGACGCTGTCTACAATCAGGCCGGCAAAAACCAAATACTTCTACGAAGCCCTTTCATCTGCTCCCGATCCTAAATCTAAATGGCATTTTCTTCGAAAGCTTTCTCTCTGCAATTCATCTTCTCCTAGATCCTTTCCAGCCTCTCTCGATGAAATAAACTCGTATTTTTGTCCACCTCAGTTAATACTTCAAAATCATCCTCTCCCGTCTTTTCTCCAACGCCATCTTTCAACCCCGACAACTTTTACTTCTCAGACATTGCACCCACCGGCATTATTTCCACTGTTCTGAAATCCCACTCCAGCTCTACAGGCTTTGACGAGATCCCCGTCAAACTGCTAAAATTATGCCCTATCGATCTACCTGTCCTACTCTTCATATATAATTTTTCATTACAAAATGCAGTATTCCCTACCTCTTGGAAAAATGCGGTAGTCCCTCTTATATACAAAACCTCTATCACTGTATCTCTCAAAGACTATCGCCCAATCTCAATTCTCTCCAACCTTTCCAAACCTCTAGAAGGAATAGTCCAGTCACAAACGTCAAATTTCTTCGAACAATCCAAACTCCTTGATCCACTTTAATCAGATTTTCGTCCCGGTTTCTCCTCAAAATCTGCCCTTACCAAAATCACCAATGACCTACCTGCCGCTATGGACGACAAGAAACTAACTGTGCTTATCCTACTTGATTTTTCTATAGCTTTTGATTCTATAGCTTGGACCATTCTATCTTTTTTACTAAACTAAAATCATTGTCTTTTTCTGACAGACTGAACTGTCAGATGCTTCCACTTTCCTTTCCTCTCTCTGTCCTCAGGAGTAGCACAGGGCTCAACCCTTCTTTTCAACTGTTTCATCAATGATCTTCCTAAATCGGTCCACCATTGTTCCTACCATCTATATGCTGACGACTTCCAAATCTATTTGTCCTTTCCTCCTTCTGAGCTATTAACGGTGTTCACTAGTATTCAAGAAGACCTAGACAAGATGAGTGCCTAGGCAAAGCTGAACAAACTGGAATTGAACGCAATGAAAACTCAGGCCATCGTTTTAGGTTCCAATTCTCTCCTTACTTCCATCCACACCCTCCTATCCTAAACGATCACCCCATCACATTCAGCTCCTCTGTGAAAAACCTGGGCCTTACATTTTAAAGATCAAAATCTTTCTTGGAAACCCCACATCGCCCAAATATCCCTACGGTCAATTAGTTCCCTGATGTTATTCCATTGTTCTCGACATCTCCTTACACAAACATCCCGTAAGCTCCTCATATCATCTCTCATCTTCCCCCATTTTGACTACTATAGCGTGGTATACGGAGGCCTTTCTAAAATGCTTGAAGACAGATTAAAGCGAATAATGAATTGCTCAGGACCGGCTTTACCTTATGTGTAGGGTGTGCGGGGCACCGTGAGGCGTCTCAGGGTCTGAAAAAATTTCATTTCACGTTGATTTCATAGCAAAATTGGTTTATTTTCATGGGCGCATTCACCTCCTTAAGGGATTTGCCATTTTTTTAACACCTTGGATAACTGTAAGTGTTCAATTTTTATTGCGTGCCTACTAGAGGGCGCCTAGGCCACGATTGCACACGGGCGCGACATTGGCTAGAGCTGACGCTGGACTTACTCTCTAAGATTCGTCCTTGGTAATCCGAAGCAATCGCGCTTCTCCCACCTTTATGATGAGTTAAAATGGCTCTTCCCTCCCTTCCGAATACAATATTTCCTAGGTTCATTCCTATACCAATCCATTAACTCTCAACACCCGCCATATATCTACAGTCTCCTTCAATTCAAATCCTTAGTCCAGCACCCTAAAACAAGATGTCGCCTTTCTGATCTCTACATTCGTTCCCACAGAACCAAAGCATTCGAACGTTCCTTCCTCGCCCGTTCCATCACAGTGTGGAACTCAATCCCTCCTAACATCCGACATGCTCCCTCACTATCGTCATTTAAATACTTGCTTTGCAGCAACATCTCCTGGCTTCCCAAAAAGTTGCTCTAAACAGGCTAGTCATTTGCCTAGAATGAAATGCATTGAATGATTTATCATGTTATTTCGGTGTTTTAATTTTGTTTTAAGAAAATGTGCATCAGGTAGAGAAAGTATAACATGCTAGCTCATGCATTCAATAGATGTTATTGATCTATCTATTACTTTAATTGTCAGGATTAGGATTATTAATCTTGTCAGGATTCGCACTGTTTATTTACTTATTATTATCATTGTTTATATATGTATAAAAAAACTCCAACGAAAAGCCCTTAAGTCACAGAAATTTAAATTATCTGTCCTATTTATTATATATATATTATTTCTTTCAGTAACTTTTTATATGCTTTATGATTTGTATCATGTAGCCTTCTGGCCAGATATATATTATGTTTCTATTTCTGTTCATGTTTGTTATTCTAAAGGGACTTAGTCTCAGAATAAAGTTACTTTTCTATTCAATTTCTATTATAATCTTTTTATAATAAAATAATAGCTGTGGGGAGTAAAAGAATATAATGTTTAATCCTTTTTCTTACAATTGAAATGTCTAAATAATAAATACTACATAACCCCGTAATTTTACATAATATTTTCGTTCTGTCTTTACTATCATTATTCCCAAGCGAATACATCATTTCCTAAGAATAATTATTATATGAAATTATAGATGAATCATTGTTGAAAAAATATTAATGAATTATATATGTTTCTAGGCAATAGAATACTTAGATCACTTGAATAAAACAAATCTTTTAGGCATACATTAACATGTTAGTATAAGCTAAAAACCTAGTCCCAGCCATTTATAATGTATTAACAAAAATACGTTGTGGCTAAAAAAACATAAATGTCCTATCATCGTTCGAGTTGTTTCTTACGCTTCAATGATTGCTTTAGCAGTTTGGCACGACTGCAAATGCATGCAGTGGAGTGAAACACACACTATTAAAAACGAGCAAGAGAAGCAAGGGTAGAACCATATTTAAGAAGTTATCATGGACAACTTTCAGTATCGAACCTACTCCTAGCCAATTATTATGTATTGAACCTTCCACTATAAAAAATAGGTAACAGAACGATATGTGGAACATCTAAAATTCTAGTATTGAAAGCTATCAGAACTGATCCTATTCTTGAGGATGAGAATGGGCTTAATAATATTTTTTGGATCCCTAAACAATAATAATTTTCTGTCTTCATTGCAGTGGTTTAATAGGGCTTTATTGATTGCATTAGCAGTTCACAATAACTGCTACTGCATTCAATGAGGCGAACCGTCCACTATAAAAAATGGGTAGCGAAACCATAGGCAGAACCTCGTGGGTGGTTTGGAATCCTGCCTATCTTTTAGGTAAATCTTTTCTTTTTTTCTTTATTTCCTCTATCATCATCATTCATTCAATCATTGCGTTTTTCCGACCCAGGATCTCCATTATTATCTGACCGTAGGAAGGTTTTTCATCTCCTGAAGTTCTCCCAAAAACATGTCAATACTCTTGTTGTTCATCTCTTACAATTTTAATTATTTAACTTATGAATATTCGGAAGAGAAGATGTATTAGGCTGTATCCTTTATCCATCTCTAAGTATGCTTTCCCTTCCCTTCTAATAATCTATTATTGAATTTTACAAAATCCTTACCTTGACCAGGTCAGTTGTAGTGAATTATAAAAATAATCTTTTGGTAGCCTGTCAATTACTCTAGTTATTTTTTTATTTTTTTGGAAAGCCTATAGTCTTTTCTGCAATTAAGTGAAGGGACTATAAATATAAATTTTATTAAAACGATCCGATGTTCGGTTTTGTTCCTTATGTAACCTTCAGCAACAGAAAAATCCTGTAAAAGTGTCATTATGGACGGTCAAATCATGAATTACTAAAATTCTCTTTTAAAATTTAAAGAACATCTTTAATTCTCTGTCATCGTTCCAGTGATTTCATAGACCTACACTGATTGCATTTGCTGTACGCCATTACTGACACCGCGTTCAGTGAAGCGAAACATCAACTATTCTGAGTGGCGAAACTAAAGACAGAACTTCAAGGGGGAGATGGAATCCTTCCTATCTTTTAGGTAAGTCTTCCATTAGACAATACAATATAACAATAATAAAATTTCGAATTAAGAGAAGCTTTGAAACCTGTATGCCATAATGCAAGGAAATTGTCCTTTGCTGTAAAACCTCGAGTGGAAGAACTTGGCAAACAGAAAGCCACTCTAATTCAAGTAGATTATCTGCAAAACTGTGCTAGTATTTACAAGGTTGCTGTCATTACTCAACTTTTTTGATCCCACTACTAACTTTTAAAGATTTATGACATTTTGAGTAATCTTCGAGATTCTAATTTGTCTATAATTAGACTTCTTCCAGGATTATTTACATCTTCTATCTAGTAGATTTAGAAATTGCAAAATTTCAAATAGTTATAAATCATTAAGTGACATTTCAATTCAAGAATCTGTCTTTCGGAATCAAAACTGCTCCAAATGAATTCAATTTCATCGCGGACCAGTTAGTCAGGTCTTTCAGATGCTAAAGTTTACATGAACAAGAAAATGGTCCGGTTGGAGGCCAGAAAAATTCTATTGAATAGGGAGAAATGTTTATTGGAAAGCCAACGTTTCGAACCACTTTGCAGGTCTTCTTCAGTGCTAGATATACTAGAAATACAGTATAATTTCTGTTATTTATGTATCCTTTACAATATTTTATCAACACGTTCTTCTATATCATTAATATTCCTATTATTTCTCTGTATATTCCATTATCTCTCTTTTTTCCAAATACCATTCACTAGATTAATTTGTATTATTTTCTTTATCACTTATTTGATAATACTCTTTAGTCATTCCCTATGATTTTATATTTATCTAAGGGTCCCCATCTTATATTTTTTATCATTCATATCTCTTGATGCTTCTATTTATTTTTATTATTTACCAAGTATCATTTTGATTTGTCTGTTTCTGGTTTATTTGGCCGCGAAGTAGACCTGCGACGTGAGTCGCATTATTTACAAATGGAATATTTGTCATTCAATAGTTAACTATTGACCATATATTTTTATAAGGTTTTTTTTTCTCAAAAAGAAATTACTAATATATCAATATCAAAATTTAACAAGGACATTTAGGGCTTTAAACTAAACAAGTCTTATTTAAAATTACCTGTGGTGTAGTGGTTAGCATGTACATATGCTAATATTCCCAAGATCGCGGGTTCGTAGCCCTGCAGGTGGCCTTTCTTGGTTATATTGTCCTTCGGAAGGGACGTAAAATTGGGCACCCCATGTCTGTACGATGTTAGGTACTCATTAAAGATCCCTTTCCTAATTATAACTGGATAGGAAACATTTAGGACTCCCACTGTTTCTTCATCCTATTAGCCATAGCAGCATGAAGTGATGTTAAATGAATTAACATGAAACAAAGTCCATCATCATTACGTCACAAGAGTAATCCTATTTCATGTTGTTAACTTCATTCTATAGTTTCTACCTCTTTCAAGAGTCGTTCAGTAATGACTTGACAGATGCTACTGTCATAGCACCATTGGTTGTATCGTGGATTAGTCATTTCACTTCTTATCCATGATTTTATTATCATTGAGTAACTAGTCGGGTATTATAACTAAAGTGCATTCCGTAGGCATTAAAAATGAGTTTTCTAAGTAAAGTATTCCTTGGTAAAAAGGAAGAAAAAGCCCCCACAGCTTCCGAAGCCATACAAAAGCTTCGCGAAACTGAAGATATGTTAATTAAAAAACAAGATTTTTTAGAAAAGAAAATCGAATCTGAACTAATCCTTGTGAAGAAAAATGGGACTAGTAATAGAAGAGGTATGTTTTGTTTTTCTTAAGCTAAATTATAAATGGTTTTTGAGTAAATCTTAACACTTGACCTGGGATAATGATAATGATCAATGTAATCTTTAACATAGAATTTAAATTTTGTCTTTTGAGTCATTAAACAATCGCGTTTTTTTAACTTTAGTGTTGTCAATGTTTTTAAATTATTGTACTAAAATAATAATTTATCTAACTTTAGTAATATTTTCCCTTTCTTTGTTTGTTAATGCTGCCTTTGATATTTCTGTACTCACTGCTCAGTAAGATGCGAATTTTAAGAAAACAATGCCAATTATATTACTGAAACTTCCTAATAACATTTGAATTCTTAGTTAAAAAATTTTATCTAAAAGCAGTGTCGAATATTTTATTTGTAAATGGATTTATTAATAATTATTACGCAAATTAATGATTATATTGTTAATAAACAAGTTAAAATTTAGATGTCTTGTATTTATTCCTAATAGTATCAATGAGCTTAAATAATTTTGGTACAGTTTTAGATATCAATTCCACAGGTTGTTGCTTTGAGTTAAGTCACATCAAGTTTTAAATTTTCAATTGTTTCCTTTTAATATTCTCAAAGATAAATGTGAGTTTTATTATGAAATAAAGAGTAATTATGGGAATGTGTGTATTTCGGTACTCATTTCGTCTAGAAATCAACATTTCAACAAACATTTTGTTGTACAGATGATGTTATAACCTAAACAGTATTTGTAAGTTGGTTCTTCAATCTATATTCAATATGTAATAAAATTAATTTGATTTCTTAGTATATTAAAAAGGAAGCGAATGAAAAGTTATTGTGACTTAAATTGTAGCGACAAATCCACTCCAGTAAGCATCCAATCTTCACTTCTGTTGTTTTGCAGTGAATATAATTTATTACAACTTTAATTGGATAAAATTAGTTATTGTTTATTTCTGCTTGCCCGAGAGGTAAACAAAACTCCAATGGAAGTTGAGGATGGGGCCCATCGTTAAAATTAATTACTACTGCTCTAATTAGATCAGAACCGTCAACTTCCACTCTCAAATAAATACACAAATCTCAGATTCTTTTTTAGTTGAGGTCAGGGCCGTACCATAATTCCAATTATTACTGCTATAGGTTCAACTTCTCCAAAATAAATATAGTTTTAAAAAATATCAAATTAAAGCAGTTATAATTCTAATTATGTAGTTCAATAGATAAGATAGGGTCATAAGCAACTTCTAGCCAGAACCCGTAATGCAACTTTGAATTGTACCATTTGTGTTAATTAATATTAGACTTTAGAAGCCCTGAAGTTCTGGTAAATGATATTTTTGTACATAATACCTTGTCATGCTTTTGATAACATTACAAAAATATATTAAAATTTTCAACGACTTATTAAAAAAAAAATTTAGTAGATAGTTATTTGTTTTATTTACTAATGCAATTTTACGTATTCATCTCATGTTTTCCCTTTTTTTTTTTTCTTAAAAATTCCCAATGCTTGAATGACTTTTTCAACATTTAATAATAATGTAAGAGTTAATAATATTTTTTGTATCCATTAAAAATACAAATCTTTCATGTTCATTCCAGTTGCAATTCAAGCGCTTAAAAGAAAAAAGAGGTATGAGAAACAGTTACAACAAATCGATGGTACCTTGGCTACAATTGAAATGCAAAGGGAAGCTTTAGAAGGTGCTAATACCAATACAGCCGTACTCCAGACAATGAAATTTGCTGCAGATGCATTAAAAACTGCTCACAAACACATGTATGTATAAAATAATTTTATTTTTCATTCCTATTTTTATCAATGTCTGTAATGTAGTTCTATAAAATAATTTTATTATCCATTCCTTTGGTAGTGGAGTTGCTGAGTTAATGGTTTTTAACTGTCAATGGACTTTGTATGATCTAGAGACCCTCCTGTAGCATACCCAGCCTACTTAAAATGGGTACTTTTAATTGGAGGAAAAACGAAAGTTTGAATGTGATCTCGCCTGAATCACCAACACAACCGTTTAGAAACAGTACAGTTCTTACCATGTACTACCTGTTACCCTGCATAGGTTGTGGTGGTGCAGGTTTTGTATCTTGATAGATGTAATCTCATACATCTATAATGTCATTCTAAGTTAGTTACTTTTAATTAAATTTATTAATTTTACATTCAGTTTATTCAGTTGTTGCAGGACCAACATTTGAATCAGGGGTAAGCAACGTTTTTTTGCCACAGGTTTAAATAAACCAACATTTGAGTAATAAAGAGACATTGGGGTCAGAGATACTTTCATGTTAAAAAAGTCTTTTAGTAAATCATTACTAATATTTCATTAAATAAATAATTACAATTGTAACAGTTGAATAAACTTTATTTATATACCTTCTCTTCTATGACAATGATTATTTCATTTTATTTCTTTTTTTTTGTATTAACCTACTAAGGATCGGGCTATTTCAACCGTCATTTTTTTATCAATGGTTACGTTTTATAATTTACTTTTATATACTATACTTTATTTTCAAAAATGAAGTGGGTCACTTGAAATTATCAGACGGGTCATAGGTTGCCTAAACCTGGTTATATGGCCCTATAACCACTGTGTTTCACTGAATAATTTCAGTTTATTTGGCTTAAATTTCTCAATAGTTTTATTTGTGATTGTTTTCAGTAATAGACTGAAATGTTACTTTTTCATTATTATTTTTCTTTGAAATTTATATTATTTTCTTTCTAGGGATGTTGACCAAGTTCATGATATGATGGATGAAATCGCTGAACAACAAGATGTTGCAAAAGAAATATCTGAAGCTATTTCCAACCCTGTTGCTTTTGGAAATGATATTGATGAGGTAAATCAAACTTATTATTTTATTTTCTCTCCAATATTCCTAATATTTGATATTTTAGTCTAATGCTATGGTTTTTAAAAATATTTTCACTAGCTTTGCTCCAGTGAAGTTATTCTTAAGGTGACATTTTTAGGTTTAGAGTTTTCATAGAAAGGCAAATGATCTTTATTATCTTATCTTTAATTATTATGTTTTAAATTTAAATGTTATCTCTTGAACCTTCTTCATTGTAAATATGACTTATTACTTATATTGTTATTGTTGTTTTTTAATAGGAGGAACTGGAAAAGGAGCTAGAAGAATTAGAACAAGAAGAGTTAGACAGAGAGCTTCTTGGCACTGGTCCTACTGCCGATCAATTACCTGATGTTCCTGCTACTCAGTTGCCTACAAAACCAAAGCCTATTGGTAACTACATTCATTTCCTTTTGAAATATTTATTACTCTTAAGAAATAATCAATCCTTATTGGTTCCACATCATCTTTATTACTATCCTTTATGTAACCCCCAGAACATACCTATAAAAACTTGTCAGCACTTTTGATAAAGTTATTATGGAGTTATCATAATTTCTGAAATTTCTTGAATCCTTTCTCTTCTAACCTACTTTTAATATCCATTCCCTAGTTTTACTCATTATATTTAACTCACTTTGTCAATGCTTATCTTTTTTTTGTTCTGTTAGGTTTTTACCTTGTGGCCACAAAACATAATAAAAATCATACCTATATTTTTATTAAAATATTGATTTGTTCTGAAGTATATAAGAGATATTTTTATTGTTGCATTTTGGCTTATTGGAATTTTATGGAGTTAGACAAAGTCCAACTCTTTAAATTATTATTTTTACAATTATCAAAATTGAATAAAAAAAAACAAATATATTTTCTAACCCCAAATATATTTTGGGAGGAGGAGGACTGGAAAATAAGTAAAATTCATTTTTTATATTAAACATAAACAAATAAATTAGGAAGCAAGTCACTATTACCTTTAAAATGATTTTAGTATGGTTTTGCAGTACAGAATGAGCATTTAACCCTTTAGCGACCGAATACAGAGCAGGGTCAGAGCGGGCTGGCTGGACTGAGTGGTAAAAAAGTCAACCGTGCCCGCTGAACCGATTACTTTTTGACTCTGAAATCATGTTTTTTTTTATTTAATTCCTTATAGTTTCCCATCATCCTTTTTGATCCGGACTTGGAATGGTGAATGGACTGGCACTGGTGAATTTAAGAACATATTTTAAAAAAAAAAATTTTAATTACTGTAAATTAATTTTAATTATTTAAAAAATTATACAATTATATACTTTATTATTTTGAAATGTATATATACAAATTTATACATATACTTTATATTTTTGAAATGTCTATATACAAATTTATACAATTAAAAATTCTTTTGTGTGTGATAAATGACAAAACACGACAGACACACTTTACGAAAAATAATATAGCCAAAAGTGAATTTGTACGACATCTGTTGTCAAGAAAAAGTATTTCAGCTTGTCATGCGGATACCTAGATGGCTCTAGGAACTGAACTACTATTGTAGCACACGATCTAGAAACGCCGGAGAAGCAAAACTATTATAATAGTCCATGGTCTGTGGGCCCCACCTGACACCGGACTATTATAATAGTCCACGGTCCCCACGGCACGGCGCGCTCGGACTATTATAGTAGTTCACGGTCGCTAAAGGGTTAAATGGGAATCCAATATTGAAAAGTGAAGCAACATTTATTTCAGGTCTCAGGTTTCTAGATTTAGATAACTGCTTTTAATTTAGTCTAAGATGCTTGATTTTTTAATGTCATGATTATAAGTTGAATTGTATTTATCTTTTTTTTTTATTTTTATGTAGCATCAGAAGATGATGAAGAATTAAGACAATTACAGCAATGGGCAACATGAGTGAAACATCAGTATTAATATATTAAATCATTTTGTTGAAATTTATTATATGTAACTACTTATCCTTTTTTTTCTTTTTTTTTTTTTGGCTTTGTAACATTTTTAAATAAATTCGGTAAATAAGTTGTATTTTGCGATTCCAGAATCTTTATTTACTATGATTTTTGTGATTAGTATTATTTTATATTTAAAATTTGAAACCATTATATTTCCTTGTTCTGGTATGTTCTGTGATTACTTTGATCTAGTATTGTTATATACTTAAAAGTTGTAATAACAATTGTCTTGCTTTATTTATGTCATTTTGTTATTTAACATGGCCAAAATTTAAGTTTAAAAGCTTTCTCATCTTTATTATGAATGAACACATTGTCTACCAGGTCAATTGTCGCCTTTTTTTATTTCTTGTTTTAATAAATAAGTTTTAAAATATACAAAGTATTAATTAATATTTAAAAAATAAATTAATATTAATTGTTGCTACAATAAATAAATAGTGTGGCTCATCATAGCCCTAAACAGATGGCAATCAATGTGTTAAACAACCATTTCAGTGTCTAACGAAAGTTGGTTATCACTTTAATACATTTTTGCTTCTAAAAGTAGTTCATAATTTTGTTTATTAAAAAAAATTATTATTGAAACAACTTGTCATTCATAAGTTTCATAGTCACGCTATTGCTTCATAAATACCCTAGTTTCTCATCATATGGCAAGATCAGAGCCCTGTGCAGTAATAGTTGTTTAGATGCCGAATTCCTTCCTTGAACTGTAGAAATTTTATTAATTTAATTGTTGAACTAAGATTTGAAAAATGAATTGGTACAATTACTTGGTTATTACATTATTTTAGTTTCTGGTCTTCCAGTCTGATGTCGGTGGAGGACTAGTTATATTGAAACTCATTCAACACTGTACTGTCCAATGTTGTTGACCTTTGAATGAACGAACCCAGAAAACTAAATAATAATATCTTCAGATCAGATGTACAAATATGTGGATACAATTATGATCAAGCGAATTTGACGTACAGATCTTGATTGATTTTTGTTAGATGACAATATCAAACTCTGGTCACATGGTAATAAATTTATAAACCTGTCTTATTGGGGTATGGGGAAATTTTCTTACTAGGTGCTAATGATTCACAAGTAAAGTAATGGTAATTTCAAAGAAATGAGCTGACTATTTAAGGAGATAAAAGTCCTTGGATAAGTCAATTATCTACCCTATATATAGGAAGGGTAATAGACTTGAGCAATTATAGAGCCCTATTACTCTAATCCAGTGCTTAAAAATATTATTTCTGTTGCTCGATAGCATATTGATCTTATCAAAATTATAATTATTGCTGAACAAGGCAAAATAGGAATATTTAAAAATTAATGAATGATACCCGGGAATGTGAACATCCCTAGTGGGTTCTGCCATCTGAGCACAGATGGAATACCATTTTCCAGGGTAATAATTCCTTATGCTTACCTATAAATCTATTTATTGATAAATTGTTGGTTCAAATCAGCGAGGATTTAATGGCTGGACCGAGTGGTAGAAAAGTCAACTGTGTCCGCTGAACCGATTACTTTTTGACTCTGAAATCATGTTTTTTTATTTAATTCCCTATAGTTTCCCATCATCCTTTTTGATCCGGACTTGGAATGGTGAATGGACTGGCACTGGTGAATTTAAGAACATATTTTAAAAATTTTTTTTTTTAATTACTGTAAATTAATTTTAATTATTTAAAAAATTACACAATTATATACTTTATTTTTTCTGTCTATGTACAAATTGATACATATACTTTATTTTTTTGAAATGTCTATATACAAATTTATACAATTAAAAATTCTTTTGAGTGTGATAAATGGCGAAACACGACAGACACACTTTATGAAAAATAATATAGCCAAAAGTGAATTTGTATGACATCTGCTGTCAAGAAAAAGTATTCCAGCTTGTCATGCGGACACCTAGATGGCTCTAGGAATTGAAGTACTATTGTAGCTCACGGTCTAGAAACGCCGGAGAAGCAAAACTATTATAATAGTCCATGGTCCGTGGACCCCACCTGACACCGGACTATTATAATAGTCCACGGCACGGTGCGCTCGGACTTTCTATTATCATGCCCTACATGAAAATATAAATATACCATTAAAATTAACAATCTTTATATTACGGTAATATGAAGGAACTCAACATTTCTTTAAAAAAATGTTAATTGTGATTTAGGGCTTAGAGACATGGGTCAATATCTAAAACCCATAAGCTGAGTATCACCTTATCATTAAGGAAAATTCTTTATATGAGGCGTTAAGATACAATCTAAAAAAAATTCAGGAATCATAACCATATGCATAATTTAGGTTATTATGAAATGATTATTTTAAGAAAAATTAGATTGGCTTTGACATTTTTTGAATGGTGAACTATGTACCACCGCATAAAGGACGCTAAATTTGTGAAAACAATTAAAAATTATGAAATATGGATTTATCCCTTTTTGCATCTCCACGCCTCATATAGTGTTTGAGTTAAAGAGGAACTAAGAAAACTGTTTTGTTTTCCAAGGGTTCAGTTCGTGGTAGAGACTCTACTGTTTCTGGGACACCTCAACTGTTCCCCCTACTTTGGGTACTTACTTTATAGAGGCCGGGTGAGCCCCGGATCCCAATGAATCCATGATAACTGTTAATAGATCTAAATAAAATCTGCCAAAGCCGGATAAACCTGGGACCTTGGGAAAGGGAACTCAGCATTCATAAATTTTCGATGTGTTCATTCTGAATATTCATGGGTTAATTTAACGGCTGTTAGTAAGGTTTTTCTAACTTTTTGTCTTAAATATCACATCCATGGCTATTATTAACTAACATGTTAAATAATTTACCTGATATAGGCAACTCAGCACTCTACACACTGAGCTACCTCGCTTGCTGGGTAATGTAAGGAGGATAAATTAAGAACTGCATATATAATATTTAGGAAAATATATTAACATAAATACTGAAAAAAATCAATCCAATTATCACCTTATGAATATAATACATACTATACAT
Source organism: Arma custos (assembly GCA_037127475.1). Lineage (NCBI taxonomy): Eukaryota > Metazoa > Arthropoda > Insecta > Hemiptera > Pentatomidae > Arma > Arma custos. The sequence continues at coordinate 68,593,897 of CM073761.1, read as the reverse complement.
ATAATTTATCTTCTTTAAGGGTCATTCCATGTGAAATCACCCAGGTCATGTCAACCACTATTTTATATTTGCATGAAACGTTGTACATTTGCTTATACTTATGGCCTGGAAATGGTGTAGTGACCTTCCCAATTGTGCTGCATCTGTCAGAACACCCTTAATCAGATGGGGAAATGTCTGCTAACTAATGCGGGTGTGGTGAAATATCCCTCTTAAGCACTTCTTGGGATTGTCATAGAATAATCACTTCTCATCCCCTGTCACTAGTTGATGCAAAAATAACCTTTCTTTTTATCTATTCAAGCACCTTCACCATTCCTTACATTATTTATTAGTTGGAGCATTGTTACCATAAACTTTTGTATGCACTTCTCTTCCAGTTAAAATAGAAGAGTCAAATCTTCCGCAAATACTGCTTAGTTACCACAAATTTTGCCACTAAAACAACTATTAACACATTAAATTATATGTGTTTAATTTAAAATCTATAGCAATATGGACTACATGTTATTCCCAGATGTATAACCTTTTTGCAATCACAAAAATTAGCTGTCTATATGAAAAATTCATCATTTGAAAATAACCGATTAATTTGTACTCAGTAAAATAAAATAATATTAGTTTGTTATTGTACCATGTACCTTGTACCATGTAATGGTCCTGTTTACAATAAGTCTCCTAGACATAATAACACAGACTTTAACTTTATTTTTATGTTTTTCAGTTGTCAATGTATATGATCCAGCTTACATTTTATACCTGTCCTAAGCCCTTTTATTATATATTTATTAGTTTTTGGAATATACTTTCTACTTTTACTGTATGAATTTTAGATTTTTTTTTATCATCAAGGTTTAGTTTATTTGTAGAAAATTATTGTAATTATTGAGTCATTCCATATCAAATCACCCAATATTTTAATGAAATGTCACCCACCATCTCAGATTTGTATGAAACTTTGAGCATTTGCTTATACTTATGCCCTAAGAAGACCTGTGAAGATTTATTGTTCTAGGGTGTACACTTTTTTTTAATAGAATTTTAAAAATATGAATATTGCGATAATTTGGTTCTGCAGGACATGAGTAATATTTACAAAACTCTAACATTTCAGGTATTAATAAAGATTTTGATCTGGAAAATTTTCCACAGTTAAATAGAACTACACATTTTACAAAAATGCATTCATTTAAGTAGCCATAGTATTAAAAAAAATTATAAGTTCATATTGTATGACATTATTGTGGTTTCCGAAACTAAAACAAGGGTTTACAGAAACGCTTGTAATTTTTTTCTCCAAACAGCTGGGAAGCTGGAAAAGGTTTGAAATAAAACCTACGATTGTGAGATTTTTATTAATATAATGGATTGAGTGTGTTCTTTTAAATTAAGTTATCAAGAGTAGTGTTTAGTTAATGTTTTTTTTTTAAATATTAATAGTTTAAAATACTGCATAGAGAGAATAATACAACAAAACGTAAATACTTAGAAGCACTTTATATAACAGATAACTTAACTAATATAGTAAATGATAAGAAGGAGGGAGGGGATTTGTCAAAATACTACTCCTTCATTTTTTAAAAATTAAATGAACATAAAAATAAACATTAATTCTACAGATTATCAATGTCCTTATATCAATAAAATAAGTTCAACCTTTTAACACACCCATTTCTGCTTCTTTATATTTTACCTATCAGATTAGCAGTTTTATAATAACAATAATTAATGATTTTTGGATATTTATAAAATAGAATAAAAAGATAGTTCTCAATATATATTAATAGAAAGAATATTCTGGAATTGTAATAGTTGTGTTTTTGGCCTAGAAATACTAATTAATGTGAGACAATAAAACATAACAAGCTATTATTACTCAGATAATCCAGACTGGACAAAGTCCCAGTTCTACTAATTATTTACAGTAGCTGACTATGGGTGACCCCACCCAGCCTTCTTCTTCTTTCTTTATTTAAATGTTGGTCTCCAGGAAAAAAATAAGGTATATCTATCTGTGTACTATTGTGAGGATAACAATAATGTAAGAATTGTAATTTATATGCAGTGAATTTTTGATGATGCCATGAATAATGGTGTGGCTGATATGATAATAATACTTAAGAAGATTCATGTTTTTCATATACAGTAAAACCTCTACTAACGGACACCTCTAAATAGCGGTCACTCCCCATTACCGGACGATTTTTTTTGCACCAACATTTTAATAGAATTTTTAAGGCATTTTAACCTCTATTTAACGAAACCTCTCATTAACGGTCATGGACAGGCTGTGTTGGTTAGAAATCGATTAAAAAAACCTCTAAAAGACGGACAGTATGACTTTATCCCTTTCCCGTTTCTCGGAAACAATTAGTTGTTTCCGGTCTAAGGAAACAGGGACAGTTGTATTTACTTTTGAGTAAAGGTTTTCCGCGTAAATACTTTTTTTTTATTCTCGAACTTGCTTTATTAAAATTTAGTTCTGTTCTAACCCTCGTGGCAGGCGGCTGAAAATGTCTCCCTCACGTAAGAGACTCACTTTAGAACAAAAAATAAATGTAATCGACTTTTATGACCTTGAAAAGTTAAGGGTACGTGCGCTAGCGGAAAAACTCAATATCGGTAGGACACAAGTTTCGGGAACACTAAAAAACCGTGCGATGTTTTTTTTTTATTCTACTTATCTTTTAAACACATGGAAAATTGAATAAGAGAGAATTAATTTGTACAAATACATATTTATAAAAAAATAAAACCTCCCTTTAAAGGACACCTCTAAATAACGGACAAAAATATTTGCACCAGGGCTGTCCGTTAATTCGAGGTTTTACTGTATATTTATATAAAAAATTTTATAATGTAATGTTTTGCTTTTTTTGAATATTCTATAGATGTATTTTGCGGATTGAAATCAGCTGACTGAATGATGATTGGAAACATGTATTGAGAATGACCACATGGGTCGAAACGTTTACATGTAAAGAAAAAATAAATAAATGATTGCTTGGACAAAAAAGGGTTTTTGTATTTATAAAACAAAAGTTTTTTTTTTTTAATAATAGTATTTACAACTTTTTTGCATCTTGTGTAACAATGGAAAATTTGAATCCATGTACTTTTGGAATATTACTTGAGACCCCATGCCACTTAACAATGTACACGTCAACAAGAAATCTCAAAAACTTTTTTGAACTGAAAGATGATTTAAAAGATTTGATATTGCTTAGGCCAAGTATAATCCTTATTATTATCCTTATATCTGGTCATCACAGTTACTATTATTTAAAGATTTTTGAAAGTCATCAAAGAACTTGCTGCAACCCTTATAAAATACACAAAAAATCTGACAACAAATCCTTGAGGCTAGTAAGTTTGGCTTTGGCAAAATCATTAACTGGTAGAGGAATAAACATAAAATCAGGAAAAAAATTTTGCCCAACATGTCGGAAAAAAAATGAAGAAAATGACAACAGTGGAAGTGACAACGAAGATCCAGAACTGGATTACTCCAGTACAAATGAAAACAAGCCACCAAGATGAAATTCCAGAGAAAAACTCTCAATAAGACGATTTTTGACAGAATGAGGATTCAAAGGATAAGAGAGGAGACGGCAGGAACCACGCATAGACAACATCCATAGAAGGAAAATTATGTGGTTCAGTCATTTACAAAGAATGCTGATAAACCGTCTGCCAAAAAGTGTATGGGAAGCGAAAACAGAGGGAAAAAGACCTCGAGGACGGCCAAGAAATAAATGGGATGACCTGATGGTGGAACTGGCTAGAAAGAAGGGACTCTCTCTGGGGAAGTCAAGAAACTTGCCACAGATAGGGAAGTATTTAGGAGATGGACACAGGCTGCCCCGACACCATAAGGTAATAAGGGAAGGACAAAGAAGAAGACAAATAAAAGAACTTGCTGTGACCCTTATAAAATACACAAAAAATCCGTCAGCAAATCCTTGAGGCTAGTAAGTTTGGATTTGGCAAAATCATTAACTGGTAGAGGAATAAACATAAAACCAGGACAAAAAATTATGCCCAACATGTCCGAAGAAAATGATAACAGTGAAAGTGGTCAATGTTGTCTCCTCTGCATTGGAGTTTAGATTGTACTGCACGGGAGCCTTTCTCGATGTAGAACAGGCTTTTGATCGAGTCTGGCACCCAGGTCTCCTTTACAAAATCCGACAATTCCTTCCTCCTACATACTTTTTAATCAATCGCTCCTTTCTAACTGGCAGAACATTTAAAGCAAATCATAAAGGTTCCTACTCGTCCCTCTATTCCCAGTCTGCTGGCATTCCTCAAGGTAGCATCCTATCCTTTATACAGTATATACAGCTGACATTCCAACCCATCCTAACACCTTCATCTCCACGTATGCTGATGACACATGTGTGTTATCAGTTAATAACGACCCATATATTGCATCCCAATCCCTTCAAACACACTTATCAAGCCTCGAAGAATGGTGTCGGAATTGGAGAATTAAAATAAATTCCAGCAAGTTTCATCAGTTTACCTTTACCCTTCGCCAAAAACCCATGACTTCCTGTCCTACTGTATTCTTTAATAGTACTCCACTTATCCCTGTTGAACAGATTCGCTACCTGGGACTCAACTTAGACAAGCGTTTTACTTGGAACCCTCACACAAGACTGAAAAGACAAGATACAGCTAGACGCTTCAACACATACTAGACAAACACTCAAAGCTTCAGATCAATTACAAAATATTTATGTGACTGTTATAAGACCTATATGGACTTACGGAATTGAACTATGGGGCTCCACCAAACCATCGAATTCAATCCAAAATCCTTCGCAAAATCCTAAACGCTCCTTATTTTGTCACAAATAAAACCATCCATAATGACCTTAACGTTCCATATGTTACCAATTTAGCCCATTCCAGATACCTATCATTCCATAATAAACTTCAGACCCATCCAAACACACTAGTTTCCATCCTTGCATCCAATTCCATCCCGGACAATCCTCCTAGGCGTCTGAAGAGAAGATGGTCTCGGGACCTTCTATTATAGAAATTTTATTAGAGTGCTGCCAGTGGGTAGTGTCTCTACATGTACTATCATGTATTATTTATTCTTATAGCAATTGTACTAGATGTATATATTACAGTTGTACAACTCAATAAAATAATTTACAAAAAAAAATATTCCACCTTTTTTATATTTTAATCTTCTCATTTTGTATCTTTCTATTTACCTCCTCATTTTTCTTTCCCTTTATATTATATTTACATTATTATCCTTTCGGTACATTTATTTTCTGTATTTTATATTTATTATCTTTAATTATTATATATGTCACTATTTGAATTTCTGTTCATTATCTTTAATTTTATTATATCTGTCACTATTTTAATTTTATTATATTTATCAATATTTCAATATTCGTTATCTTTAATTATCATATCTGTTAATTTTATTATATCTGTCACTATTTTAATATTCGTTATCTTTAATTATCATATCTGTCACTATTTTAATTTTCTACATTACATGTCACTATACTCTTGTTACTGTAACGTTTTTTTAATATATTTTTTGTTCTGTTTGTTTCTCTCTCATAGCCCTGAAGATGGCCTACAAGGTAGGTCGAAACGTCGGCACACATTAAATATAAGTCTTATACTTATTTGGTGTTTTTTTGACTGCAACCCCCCAACTATCTCCGTTCTTCAATGTATCATCCAGTCAACTATTTTCCTCTCATACCTGAAATGTTATAGTTTTGTAAATATTACTCATTTCTCGTAAGTGACTCTGCTGAATCAAATTATCCCAATATTCATACTTTTAAAATATTATATATTTAAAATATTAAGATATTTTTCTATTTCTATTAAAAAAAAAGTATATACCCTAGAACAATATAACTTCACAGGTCTTCTTAGGGCATAAGTATAAGCAAATGTTCAAAGTTTCATACAAATCTGAGATGGTGGGTGACATTTCATTAAAATATTGGGTGATTTGATATGGAATGACTCAATAATTACAATAATTTTCTACAAATAAACTAAACCTTGATGATAAAAAAAATCTAAAATTCATACAGTAAAAGTAGAAAGTATATCCCAAAAATCTAATAAATATATATATATATAATATATATTATATATTATAATATAATACTAATATATATATATTAGTTACATACATATATTTATAATAAAAGAGCTTAGGGCAGGTATAAAATGTAAGCTGGATCATAAACATTGTCAACTGAAAAACATAAAAATAACGTTAGAAGTCTGTGCCATTATGTCTAGGAGACATATTGTAAACAAGACCATTACATGTACCAGAAAGGCCAATAACAAACTAATATTATTTCATTTTACTGAGTACAAATCAATCGGTTATTTTCAAATGATGAATTTTTCATATAGACGGCTAATTTTTGTGATTGCAAAAAGGTTATACATCTGGGAATAACATGTAGTCCATATTGCTATAGATTTTAAATTAAACACATATAATTTAATGTGTTAATAGTTGTTTTAGTGGCAAAATTTGTGGTAACTAAGCAGTATTTGCGGAAGATTTGACTCTTCTATTTTAACTGGAAGAGAAGTGCATACAAAAATTTATGGTAACAATGCTTCAACTAATGAATCATGTAAGGAATGGTGAAGGTGCTTGAATAGATAAAAAGAAAGGTTATTTTTGCATCAACTTGTGACTGGGAATGAGAAGTGATTATTTTATGACAATCCCAAGAAGTGCTTAAGAGGAATTTTTCATTGCACCCGCAGTAGTCAGCAGACATTTCCCCATCTGATTAGGGCTGTTCTGACAAATGCAGCACAATTGGGAAGGCCACTGCATCATTTCATTGCATTAAATAAAAAATTAGCCACAAGCACTTTTTTTTAGAAGTAATTGAAATATTACTTTGGTGGAATAGTGACCAGCAATGTACAATATTAATGTTTTTAAATCAAATTTCAGACATAAAATTAATTTGTACACTTTCATACTTGGACGTGGCCCGTTAAAATCCAGTGATTGATCTTGATTTTTAGTTCTTTGTTTCCACCACAAAAATTTGTTTGGCCAAGTGGTAACTTCTTACCTATAACAAAGATCAAATTATTATGAAATTAAACAAAGAAGAGACTATATCTATGATAAATTCTTGTGGTAACTTGTTCTAATGATGCAAGTGAGAAAAGAATACAAATTTTTCATAATAAGGAGTGGTTAAAATAAAGAGTTGCCAAAAGTTAAATTCTAATTATTTATTTGTATTCATATTATTAATTATTGGTTGATGTTTAAATTAATTATACTTAATCGCTATCACCCTAACTATTGGAAAAATTTTTTTTATAAAACTGGACTACAATTTTATAATGCTATAAATAGAATAGTATAGAAAATTATATAATTGACAAATTGTTGGTTCAAATCAGCAAGGATTTAGGAATGGACAAACAAAACTTTCCAGATTTTCTATTACCATGCCATCATGAAAATATAAATATACCGTTAAAATTGACAATCTATATATTATGGCAATATGAAGGAACTCAAAATTTCTAAAAAAATGTAATTGTGATTTATGGCTTAGACACATGGGTCGATATCTAAAACCCATAAGCTGAGTATCACCTTTTTATTACGGTGAATTTTTATATAATGTTTGAAGCTCTTAGAGTTAAAGAGGAACTAAGAAGACTTTGCATAAGTCTGTTTTGTTAATCCATTCAGTTCAGTAATAATTTTATCTCCTATCCTTTAACAATTTTGTGTACTATAAATATAACAGTATAGAAAATTATATAAATAGAATAGAATAAAAGATTAACTTTATTCTATGTTAGAAAAGAATTGGTTGACTGTATCTTCTAATATAAGGAAGAAATAGTTGGGGGTGCAGTCAATAAAAACACCTTAATAAGTGTAACTTATTTATTGTGTGCCGACGTTTCGGCCTATAATGTAGGCCATCTTCAGGGCTAAGAGAGAGAAACAAACAGAAATATATAAAAAACGTTGCAGTAACAAGAATATAGTGACAAGTAATGTAGTAAAGTGGTACAAGTGTGGAAATTAAAATAGTGACTAGATATGATGAAATAGTGAATAGATATGATAATTAAAGATAATGAATATAAAAGTGGTTGCAGAATATAATAAAATTAAAATAGTGATAGATAAAAATAAAATTATAGATGATGAACAGAAATTCAAATAGTGACAGATATAATAATTAAAGAATACGAATATAAAATACAGAAAATAAATGTCCAGAAAGGATAAAATGTAAACATAATATAAAGGGAAAGAAAAATGAGGAGGTAAACGGAAACACGGAAAGATACAAAATGAGAAGATTAAAATATAGAAAAAGGGGGTGGAATATGAAGGATTTAGAAAAAACTAGTTTAATTATAGATATGGATATGATACCAGACATCTAGAGGTTACATAGGTAAAATGTAATAATACAAGCATAGAAGAAAAGATTGATAAATTTCAAAAATTAAAAATTGAAAATAGTGTTTATAAATATGAACTCTAAAGTATGAAAAGAAAATAGAAACTATAAGTAAGGGAAGTTAATATATAACTGTATACAGTTAGAAAGAAGTGGTATTAATATAAAATAAGATGTGAATATAACATAAACATATAGAAAATAGGTATAGAAATACAGTAGATGAAAAATATGAGGCTAAATAATAATGAACTCTATGCTATTAACATATGATGGATGCCAAAAATAGGTGTGAGAAACAGGTGCGAAGAAAGGTGAAGGTGAAAAGGATGGAGATAAGATATTATTTATATTATTTTTTTGGCTGTCAGAGATCGTGGTTAGCGCTTCCGACATTCCTAACGTATTTTTCACTTGGGCCGTTGATCGCCTAGCCGGCGCGTGGTTTATTCCGTTACTACACATCTTAATATTTATCTTATCTCCATCCTTTTCACCTTTACCTTACTTATATTACTTGTCACTATATTCTTGTTACTGCAACGTTTTTTATATATTTCTGTTTGTTTCTCTCTCTTAGCCCTGAAGATGGCCTACATTGTAGGCCGAAACGTCGGCACACAATAAATAAGTTACACTTATTAAGGTGTTTTTATTGACTGCACCCCCAACTATTTCTTCCTTATATTATAACTTTATTCTATTTTGATTAGTCCCTTAAGAATAACAAAAATGAGCCATAATATATATGGCTATAATCAGTTAATAACTTATAACTGGTATTAATAACCAGCTGATACTGGTAGAATCCCATTAGTACAGGATGAAGACCCATCACTTATTTAATGATTCTAATAGTGCTTACTATATTCTAATAAATTCTTGACAGATCTATATGAACTAGGAATTCTAAAATATCTGCAATATTAAGATGACCACAAATGGTATTAGAAGCCCTATACAAGTACAATCAGATTTATATCCAAATTTATTTTTTCCAGCAGAGGGATTAGGTGGGTGATGAGCTAGCCCTCTTACTTTAATTGGCTCTGCAATACAAGATTCATGATTCAGTGATCCAAACGGTTAAGTTGGATCACAGGAGAATAGCAAATGTCTATTATATTTAGGTACTTCTTAATTATAAGTATTATTAAATTATGCATACATGAGATATGTTCTGAAAATAACTGAACTTTATTTTTTTTTTATTTTTAAAATAAATTTTACAGATTGTTGGTCCATGACCTCTTTAAAGTACTTCCCTTGCCTCATCCACTCGCTTTTCCTTAAACTTAAAAAGTTGACTGTCAATGCAAGAACCATGTAGTGTACCATCATAGTTCTGGTCTATTTTTCCAAGTAAACCATTGCAAAAGTACTTTATTTACTGCACATACACTGGTTCACCTTGACACAATGTAAAGTATACAAATGTAAAATGTATAATTCTGTTGAAGTTTATAATAAAAACAACAAAAAAAGAAGAGCATAATTTTTACTCTCTTTTGGATAATTGAACATCTGTTTCAATGACACAATCAAGATAGTTTTATTATTATCCTTTGCACAGATGTGTCATCATCATCATGAAATATTGTGGAGCCAGAAGATTAAGATTGCACCTTTCAAAATCACCATTAACACTCAATGGTGTTAAAAATTTAAAGTGTTAAATTTTGCATTCAAATTACGATATACTCAACAGTAAATAAAATCAAATGAGATATCAATAATCAATATAGAGGAGAACGGAGATAGTTGGGGGGGTGCAGTAAAAAAAAAACACTAAATAAGTAAAGGACTTATATTTAGTACGTGCCGACGTTTCAACCTACAGTGTACTGAATATAAGTCCTGTACTTATTTAGTGTTTTTTTTTACTGAACCCCCCAACTATCTCCGTTCTCCATTTTATCATCCAGTCACCTATTTTCCTCTCATAATAATCAATATACATTCGGTTACAAATAAAGCAGTTTCAAATGCCTCCATTAGTGCATAAATTAAAACTGTTGGTTATTTTCTGAAATTAAAATTAGTATCTCCATAAATAAATTTTCAATCTATACCATATTTCATGTTTCTTTAGCCATGACAATCATAAATATCTACAGTGTCCCTTGAAAGTTTTCTAAAAAGCTTTGTTAAAAAAATCTGGGACAGCTGTGACCTAGATTATTATAGACAGATTATGTTCTGTAGGTGACATTGATCTGTATAAAAGTGGTGGTATAGTGAGTAATTGAACATGCAATTCTGACAGGGTTTTATATTGCTGACCTTGCTGTTAAAACTCGCCCAAGGATTTAAGGCATCAAAATCAATTAAATGATCAAATGACAATTAATTAAATTTATAAAGAACAAGAAACTGATATAGTGAATACTTATTAAGATATTGGTACTGAAAATTTAAATATTTACATGTGTAGATATACTTTGTAGGAATTGACCAATATAAAAATTATAGCCAATGGTATTAATACCGATATTTCGAAGAATGATATAAACAATATAATGACCTTTCAACTTCATACAGTGTTTATACATTTTATTCTTCATTATTATTGATTACATGCAGGTATGTATTTAGATTTCTTCCACTTAAAAATAATTATAATAGTCTAACAGCTTTTGATATCGGCCAATGAAGGTTTATAACTTGCAGGCTAATATAAAAAATTGTATTGTTCGATCCCTAATATGTAAATTAATAGAAAAATGTCAAATAGTTCGGTATATTTTACAAAAATCATTGAATAGTAATATTGACAGCTTACATATAAAGAGCTCACCTGTCTGAACAATAATTTTCAAGAAAAATGAATTCCATGCCGGTTGAAGGCCTCCAGAACTCTGAAAAAAATAATATTTAAATGACAAATAGTTTTAAAAATTAATTTTACTACAATAAATAATAAGTGGATTAGAAATGTTTATATGTTAGTAATAGTTACGTCTGGAGGCAGTTTTACAGTAGAATACATTTCATAGCATTTATAAATAAGAGATAGTACAAGAAAAAGGTTGTCTGAAAAGCACACCTCCAGGATAGGAATGCAGAAAAGCAATGAATGTTGAGGCGTGATAGTCTTTAGTATTAAAAAACTGATTCTGTCCTGGAAAAGAATGCGTTTGCCGGAGGCAGGGGGCTAAGGGTAAATTTGAGAAAAAAAGGCATTATTGTGAACAAGGTACAATTTATTTTTTTTTAATATCGCATAATAGGCTGGGCATCCCTCCTGGTGTCTGTCTTTCTTATCTCCGTGTCACTTGGTGCCGACGGATACATCCTCCAGGAAGAGAATGAACACCGTTGCTTGGTGGTCCTGGAGGATAAATAACACCGCTGCTTGGAGCCGGAATGCTTCCTCATGGAGGATAAATAACACCGCTGCTTGGTGCTGGAATGCTTCCTCATGGAGGATAAATAACACCGCTGCTTGGTGTTATGGGATTGCCCCAAAAATTGAAGATATTAATAATATATATATTATTATATTATTTTATATTAATAAAATATAAAATAAAATAACTTTTAAAGTAATATTGTTGCTTTAACAATGAATCTAACATAAAGAAAGAGCATATAACAGAAAGAGATTTCCCAAGGACTGGCAATATAGCATTGTATCCAGCCAAATGCATGATGTTCAACACATATAGTAAAGTCAAAAGACAATTGAACCTCGGACTCCAACGACCGCTCTCATGAACCTTCGTCTTGGTGGACACCAGCAGTCCCATCATTGCCGCAGACTTCCTTTTTCACCTCAACATACTTGTAGATCTCACGAGGTCGTCATTTACTTGATGCGAAAAAAGGACTCACCTCCAAGGGGAGCCTCGCTATCTCAAAAATACCCACGGTGTATTCAGTTCCCGGCGGAGATTAGTATTACGACTTGTTGCGGAAGTACCCCTCTATTACTCGCCCTTCTGCCATACTTCAAAAACCAATACACCATATCCAGTGCAGCATATATCAACCAACATAGCACCTCCTACATGCGCCCAGCCTTCGACCAATGACTCAGCCACCCAAGCAAACCCATCCGAGAAAGTCCAGTTCGGTATGATATAGTATCGGTATGGTATTGATATGGTTCCGTCAAGGAATCCGACTTCCTGACCACTTCCATGACTCCGTCATTAGGGGGAGGCGATGTAGCAGCCAGCTACCAACACATTTTTTTTTTCATTAATAAATTAAATATCTGTATATTCAAAAATATCAATTTGTATTTATGCAAGAAAAAAATATACATTTTTATTAGGGAATGCGAATATATTTCAATTATTTATACCTCACGTTTACTAAAGCATAATCCTTCCAATTCACAAAAAGGCAGTTCAATGGATTGTAATAACAGACCCATCAGTCTGCTATCTGTGGCCCATAAACGATAGAAGATGAAAAGCGGAACTCAAAACTACTTTAGAGAACAGACAACTCAAGTCGTTTGTTTGGACCTGTCTGCCGTGTCAAGGGCTTGCATCCTAAAAAGCTATTAGAAGCTCACTCCACTGGGAAAAGACAGTGAGGGGGTCCCAGAAGTTTCATTAGAAGAGGAAATTCCTTCAACCAAATGAAACAATTAAGCAGAAACCAAGAGTAGGGGCAGAGGCTCCTCGATCCTAGAAATGGCATTGGAGGAATACAAAGAAGAAGAAGAGAGAGTAGAAGGAAAATTAAACTGCTATACAGAAAAACATCATAAATCATTGATAACATTAATTTTACGAACTGTGCAAACAAAGGAGTCTTACCTTAAGAAGTCATCAACATCCATAGTTCTTGCACGGAGATTATTAGCATTGACTTCCACTAACACAGAATTTATTAGTTCTGCCATGTCAAAATTCGGTGGTAAAACCTAAAAATTACAGATATTTCTAGAATATATATTATTCATGAAGTTTAATATTTAAATTGGAAGATATGAAATATATTTAAAACATTTACATTTTAAATGAGACATAACATTACAATTATAATAAATCACTAATTAATTCATTAGAAGTTCTTTATAGACTAAAAATAAATTTCAATCAGTTGTAGCTCAAACATATTTGTCAACTTTTCATCACAAATATTTTTCAGTGATTGATAAATTATTATTAGCAATGAAGGAGGTAATTAGTCTGTGGGTACAGTCAAAACTAACACTAAATAAGTTTATCTTATTTAGTGTTATTTTTGACTGCACCCCCAGACTAATTATCTCCTTCATTAGATCTTCCAGTCGACTATTTTCCTCTCTATTATTAATAATATTTTATAGATATTTAAAATAAGACCAAAAACAAAAATTAAACATTAAGGAATATCTTAAAAAATCTAATAAGATAAGTATGTTTTTAAAATAAATAATATTTTCATCATTAATGAAATTATTTTACTTAATGTGGTGGATTAAGTAAATTAATATAAAAACACGTGCACAGTTTTCTGAATCCCCCTCCCTCCACTCTGCATGATTTATTCAATTTGTTCAGAACTCTTGTAAGGTGAAATACAATAAACTTTCATTAGTTCAAAAATGTGTTTTTACTTTTCCTTCAAAAACCCAAAATTCATGAAGTTATAGAAACAAAATAATATCTTTATACTTACTTTGTTATTTAATGATGCATACGATTTGTAATTCTTTTCTAACACCCCAACTACAGCAGTTTGTTTAAAAACAGCACTAAGTTGTTTATTTTTTCTAATGAAGGATATTCTTGTAAACCCATCCCATTCTTTAAAATTTATGTCAGGGGGAGGGTTTTTTGGTTCTAATCTCACTACATTTGAATCAACCTTCGGAGGAGGTTTGAAGTTATTTTTGCCAACCTGAAATTCAACCAAACTAGTAAAAAAAAAAAAATAATCTATATTAGACATGAATTATATAACAAAAGCAAATGTTTTTATCATACTTTCATAAGTATATCAACTTTGGCTAGAAGTTGAGTGTTAATAGATAACCTGCAATATAATTTGTCTCCAGGCTTGGCAATAAGCCTATATGCAAACTCCTTTTGAACCATAAGAACTGCACAACGAAAAAAAGGTCTATGCAATAAAAGTTTAAAAATTAATGGTGAGGAAATTTGATATGGAATGTTGGCCACGCAAATGTTAAAAAATGGTAAGTCAGATTTTAACACATCACCAACTTTTATTTCCAGTTTAGAGGAGTTTCCGTTAAGAAACCTTTTTTGTAATTCTCCAACCAGCCTGTAATAAGAAAGCAAAATAAAAGCAAAATAGGACAAAAACGGAAAAACCTATTAATACTATTATGACTTATTAAAGTATTAATTTCATGCTTCAATTAAATGAAAATCACTATTACCAAAAAATTCATAACTATAATCCTACTAATATTATAAAAACGAAAGTTTGAATGGATGTATGTTTTTTATTCTTTCGTGCAAAAACTACAGAACGGATTAGGATGAAACTAGGTTATTATAGAGTAGGATGAATATAGGTTATACATCAGAATAACACATAGGCTACAACAAGGGCGGATTTAGGGGGGCCCGGGGGTACGTGTCCCCTAGACGGTTTTTTGTTTACTGTGGAGAATCCATTATAGTACATAATTAAAGGCAAATCATATGATAATAGTTGTTAAAATAACAGAAAGAACATCAGTGAAACTATTGTTTTAATAATTTAATGAACCTTGAAATCTTTCTATCGATACTATAAGTTACTTGTAAGTTATTGTTGATTTATTTTCCTAACTGCTCGTTGTCCCCCCCCCCAGAAAAAAATCCTGGATCCGCTCTTGGGCTACAATTTACAATGATTTTGTGTTATTTGGTCATAATATAACGATAAATATCAAGTAAATCGGATAAAATTCTGCCCTCTGAGTAGCTTTTGCTCACGTGTTTCTTACTCACAAAATCTACATATTTTCGCTGAACGAAACAAATCAAGTATCATAGTTTACAGGAGTATATTGCAGGAGGTAAGTAGTACCTCCAAAACTAAAAACACATCGATAAATTACCAACATATGTACATTGTTCTAATCCTTTCAGTTTTAATTTCTCGCTGCTGCCGTACGACAAGTGTAACCGTTATACTAAGTAATCCTTTTCAATAAATTCAACAACATTACATACTAATCCTTTACTAACAACAGTAAACTTCTGCCTGTCCCGTTTGTTAATCAGTTTCAATGTATGTTTCACGGCTGTGCTGATCCGTCTGTGATGAAATTTGATATGGATAATCTCAAGCCTGGGGAAGGACATAGGCTACTTTTTATCAACACACTACACAGGCGAAGTTTATATAAAACTGTAACCTGATTGACTAACACACCCAGCGGTCAACCCACAGAAGAAACCACATAACTTAGCATCTTGAAATTTGCAGGTAGGCTCTTTGCATAATTTAAGAAAAAAATTTGGATAATTCCACCCCCAAGGGTTTCCCCTTAATATAATAGGGGTTCAAAGATTGTATGGAATCCGTCAATTTTGAAGTTAGACATCTGAAATTTTGGATGTATGAGTAACTTATAGTTAAAAAAAATTAAATTATCTATTCAAAATGATCTGTCATGAAACTTTATGTGGTAGACCAAATTCCACGCGAGCGAAGCCGCGGGCAAAACCTATTATTATATAAAGCTACAGAGTTTGAACGTCCTACAGTCAATAACTATCAGTCTGTTTTGAAAAATTCATTTTGTGTTAAATAGACCACTTATCAAGGAAGATAATAGGCTTTATAATATTATGCTACAGCCAATACAAATGGAGAAGTTATCCTTAATAGACCACTAAGAGAAAGTATACAATGCATAAATTTTCTTGTCACGACTTCATCTATCTATAATAGTATTTATATTATTACAAAAATGTAAAGAATACTATGCATAAATACTATTTGAAAGCATGACCACGAGTTTATGTATTAACTTTAAAAAATCATGATATTTATTTATAAAACCAAAACCCTTATTCCTAGCTGAAACTTCATTATTTCAAGAATTAAAAAAGTAAACAACCGTTTATCGACTATGCACCGAACACTATAAATTTGGACCACCAATGCAATTGAACTGACCATGGAAAATGTTTGGACTTTTATCATGTTTTTATTTATAAATTCAAAATAGTTTTTCCTGGCTATAACTTGTCGGTTCAAGATTTAGTGCCATTTAAATAATAAATAAAAATATTTGCTATATATGTTGTAATCATTTTTATTGTTATTGTTTTTGTCTTCTATACAATTTTTATCATCTCCATAATGACCATTTGTTGATTGTAAGTCATTTCTTCTATTCATTTTTTTTACTCAACTCCATCATAACACAGCAGGGGTGATGTCTTTATTGACGACAGCTGTTATATCCCATCCTTTCAATGCCGAATTGACAAATCAAAATTGAGATGTGACGATTGTAAGAAGGTAGGACACCTCGCGTCAGTATGCATCTCAACTCGTATGGAAAAACTTAAGCAGCACACAACACAGGACACTAATTGGACTGATTTTACAACCATTGACGAGCTAAATTCAATTAATAATATAGTAGATATTCATCGGAACGAAACTATCCCGGGAAAATACTCTTGCGAAAAATATTTCGCAGAAATCAAAATAAACGGGACGCATCAACGATTCGAAGTTGACTCGGGGGCCGGATATACACTAATACCGGAATCTGAGTTTAAAAAACTAAAGACAGCGAAAACAACAATAAGCAAAACGGAAGTTATCTTTAGTTCGTATACACTAGGCATTATTAAGCCAATAGGAGTAGCCGAAGTCAAAGTAGAATATAAAGGAAATGAATCAAAGGAAATATTATTCATTGTTCCGGACCAATTGGCACCGATATTAGGAAGAAAATGGATTAGGCACCTAGGCATACGGCTTGAAGAAATAGATCATTTTGACATAGCACCTGGACATACGGCGACAAATGAACTGGCGGAGAGATACATCCAGACATTAAAATCAAAGTTACAAAGCATGAACGAATCGGGGCTAATACGAGGTAAATTAAGGGAAATATTATTTAGGTATCGAGCTACACCACTCCAGAACGGGAAAACACCAGCAGAGTTGTATTTACAGAGAAACATAAGATGCCGACTAGATAGCCCAAGAACAAGCATCAGTAAGACGGACGTTACAATCCCTTTACCGCCAGCCAGACAATTCAATATCGGTGAAGCTGTAATGGCGAGATGGTACCATAACAACATGCCAACATGGAAAATTGGTAAAAGTACGAAAAAATTCGGCCAATTACACTACCAAGTGACGTTACAAGGATACAGCCTGAAACGACACGTATATCACTTGAGGAAGGCTGGCGTAGCAATTGAAGAACTGGACAAAACACCAACAGTAAGTAAAGAAATAGAAGAACCAACACAAACGATAGGTCAACCCTGTTATGGTCGACTAGGCCAGCTACAACAGAGACAACGGGGTTGCCTGAGGCACAAGAGATACTACCAGAAGTACCACTCGGTCGCTCAACAAGACAGCGTCGTCCCCCGGACCTCCTAAATTTGCATGCTCAAAAAAAAAAGTATTTAATGTATTTCATTAATTAATTCAAGTAAAAGTAAATTAATTTTTTTATTTCAAATGTATTTTTCAAAAAAAAAAGTTTAATTGTTTTCATTAATTAATTTCATGTCAAAGACATTTTATTTTAAATGTATATTGTCCAGCATCATCTTATGCAGGGGGAGAGTGTTATATCCCCACGAGTTGCGCGCGCATGAGATGAGGCAGTACGAATGGTGATCATGTGAGATGTAACCTTATATATAATTTAATAAACAGATATTGTGACCCATTGTGCTTCTTAATATTATATACCTAATCGACGACACAACAACAGCTTTAAATTCACTAACATACTAAGCTAATCCCTCTCTCCATTTGGCATCACCTATTCTCGCTCACTCTCAAGTTCTCTTTGAAGAAGTATTTGAGACCTCCCTTTACAAACTAATCCTTTTCAATTTCGATATTGTCTTCATTCGAAATTTCACTTGAAATTCTGATTTAAAAAAATTCTGGAAATGATAGAAAAAATATAGATATATAGGGTAACCATTGCGCAGGTTTTCACTTCAAACTTGAGTCATAAGTTTTCCTTTTAATATTTTTTAAAAATACAAGTTATCCTGAGCTTCACTATAAAACATTGTATTACCAGATAATTAAATTGTAAGTATAATGATAATCTACTAAATTACTATCAAATGTTTAATATTTCAGCTAAAGACAGTAATTATTTCGGCACTTAAAACAATAAAATAAAAACTTTCAACATAAATACTACAAACCTAACATCTATTTCATAAGCAAGAACTCTTTTTCCTTTTTCCAGCAGCTTTGCTGTCAGATTTCCAGTACCAGGTCCAATTTCCAAGACAATGTCTGTAGGGTAAATACATGCTTTTTCTACCATGCTAGTAATAATAGCAGGGTTTTTAAGTATATGTTGCCCAAAATTTTTATTGAACATAATTCCTAAAATGAGATGATATAATTAAATATACATTTTATTACATATTCACCAATTATTGTTGACTTAGTTGGAACATAACAACTAATAGGTCGCTTAAAGATTTTTATGTTATCTCAAATTTAGTCCGATGTTTTGGCTATTTCAGGCATTTTGATCCTTAACAGATATTAGAATCATTTTGATATAAACTCATACATGTAGACTGAACAACCAATTTTACCAAGAAAATAACTAAAAAATGTCAAGGGAAAAGTTTTATGACATGATGAAGACAAATTATTTGAAAATAGTAGTGCAAAATCCCTACATCATTGGTTTTTAATTTTAAAATATTCTTTTTCAAACAATATAATTTGAGTACTACCACTGGGTAGTTTCTCTACTTGCCTTTATCTCGGGACATGATTTATCTTTCATTATATTAACTTGATATATTCAGTATAGATTTATAAATTTCAATAAATACATTTCAAAAAAACAAAACAATATAATAAAACTTTCCCATTCTTTTAGCACCAACTGATTTTTTTTATTATTTGAAAGCTATTTAGCTCACAGAAAAATCGTATCATAATTATGTGATCCCATTTTCACACTTACATTTCAAATAAGATCTGTACACTTGTTCTCATAGCACTTGAAATTAGTGAAGTATTGACAAAGTGGATACTAATTCTGACTTGCTCAATTTTAAACATTGTGCCCATTCATGGCCTAGGTTCACAAACACAAATTATGTGACTCACAATCAAAATTTGTGAAAAACATATTTATAAATGTGTCAACCACAAAATATCAATAAATAGTGCACTAAATTATATACAATAAGATACTGTCAGCATCAGCTGATCAATTAAATCATTAAAGAAACGTTCACCACAATAGGATTTCATTAATTATGATTTTATTATGATTGCTATATCTCACTGTGGGTTTCAATGATTGTATAAGACACAAATGATATGCAAAAGCAATTTCAGGTTAAGTAATAGTTTGAATTAACTTGACACAGGAAAAAATGGCATTAGTATTAAGTAAAAGAAACAAAAAATATTGAGACCAGAAAGAAACGCGAATTTAAAAGAATAATAATTGTTCATCGTGAGCTTTTTTTAGCAAGTACTTTATAGAAGAAATTAATTGAAAATTATCTTACCATGCTTCTGGACAGATTTGTGAATTTTTGTCTTTTTATCGACCTTTAATTTTCCCATTCTAAATATAATACGAAAAATGAAAAGAACAATAACTTTTGAGAATAGAAAACGCAACAAACTAAGAGATTTAAAATTAAAAATATTTTAGATTTTAAATATATATATTTATTAATACAATACAGAGTCACGTGTTGCTGCACAGTTGCATATTACAGGATCACTATCGAGTCGTTCAAAGTAGTGATGGGCCAGAAATCACGAACTGTTACTTTTTCACTGTTACTCAAAAGTCACAGGTCGACCTGTGATTAGAAATTTATCAGTAACAGCTCCAAACTGTTCTTCACATACGCGAACGGAATTGAAGCGTGATTGTTAATATGATTGCAGTAACAGCTCCAAACTGTTCTTCGCTTATGGGAACTGGTCGTCGGCGAACAGAATTGAAGGGTGATTGTTATTGTGACTACTGTAATAGCTCCAAACTGTTCTTCGCTTATGGGAACTGGTCGTCGGCGAACGGAATTGAAGCGTAATTGTTATTGTGACTACAGTAACAACTCCAAACTGTTCTTCGCTTAAGGAAACCGGTCGTCGGCGAACGGAATTGAAGCGTGATTGTTATTGTGACTACAGTAACAGCTCCAAACTGTTATTTGCTTATGGGAGATAATCGTCGGCGAACGGAATTAAAGCTTGATTGTGACTACAGTAAAACCTCGAATTAACGGACAGCCCTGGTGCAAATATTTTTGTCCGTTATTTAGAGGTGTCCTTTAAAGGGAGGTTTTATTTTTTTATAAATATTTATTTGTACAAATTAATTCTCTCTTATTCAATTTCCCATGTGTTTAAAAGGTAAGTAGAATAAAAAAAAACATCGCACGGTTTTTGAGTGTTCCCGAAACTTGTGTCCTACCGATATTGAGTCTTTCCGCTAGCGCACGTACTCTTAACTTTTCAAGGTCATAAAAGTCGATTACATTTATTTTTTGTTCTAAAGTGAGTCTCTTACGTGAAGAAGACATTTTCAGCCGCCTGCCACGAGGGTTAGAACAGAACTAAATTTTAACAAAGCAAGTCCGAGAATAAAAAAAAGTATTTATGTAGAAAACCTTTACTCAAAAGTAAACACAACTGTCCCTGTTTCCTTAGACCGGAAACAACTAATTGTTTCCGAGAAACGGGAAAGGGATAAAGTCATACTGTCCGTTTTTTAGAGGTTTTTTTAATCGATTTCTAACCAACACAGCCTGTCCGTGACCGTTAATGAGAGGTTTCGTTAAATAGAGGTGAAAATGCCTTAAAAATTGTATTAAAATGTTGGTGCAAAAAAAATCGTCCGGTAATGGGGAGTGACCGCTATTTAGGGGTGTCCGTTAGTAGAGGTTTTACTGTACTGTGATTTAGGTGAAAAGAGTGATTACTGTTATTAGAGCGCCGTAAGGGTAACAGCTGTTTCTTCATCGTACACCTTCCGAAAAATCTTCTTCAAATTCCAACTCATATTTAAAGGAAATAATGAAAAACAGATTCACGTTGAACTTGACATAAACAATAACAAAACAACGAAAGGTTACTATAACAGTAGGAGATGGTTAGGAGACGCGTCACCAGAGCGCGCTGATGCCAGCAGGCCCTTAAATGTACTAGTACCAAATTAACTGCTCAGTAATAAATTTAAATTATATTTGAATGTTTAAATAAATGGGAAAGTCAGATATTTATTGTAAAGTATAAATATTTACTTGTAAATTACCTATACAAAAAATAATGGTAGTATTAGTAGGTACAACTATATAGGGGGGAGGGCGGATTTAAGGGGGGCAAGGGGGGACGTGCCCGCTCAAGACGGTTTTTTTGTACTGAGGAGAATCATTACATATTGAGATTATAGTGAATTAAAATTATAATTACAAGTAATGGTACTTGTGTCTTAACGCAGTCCTGGTTACTTTTGCCTACTTGTTCGCATGCGCGAGCAGTTACATTTTGTAACAGCTATATTTCTGACAGTTACCTTCTATTTATTGGGGTTAAAAAATTATCAACATTTAGAAATCAAAAGAATTTATTGAAAAATGGAATACAATAATAATAATAATGAATAATTAATTAAACAACAATAATTTCTATATAATTAAATAATAATAATTGCTGAGTCCCACTTTATCACGACATTGATTTAAATTCCATTTCCAAAAGAAACGTTCACCACAATACAATTTCATTTCATGGGAATTGCTACATTTTCTTTGTTTTGGTAAAATATTTCTCTCCTGTAAAAAAATAATAGCTTGTTCTTCTGTTGTTGGCAAATCCCAAATACGCATCATTTTACACTAATTAAATAAATAACTAAAATAATAACAACGAAAAATCTATAACTATTTAGCAAACAAACAATGGTAATTGTGGAGAAAGAGTCTCCCTTCGATAACCTCCAGTTTTGTTACGTCATTTTGACGTCACAGGGGGGAGTGCCTAAGGCGATAACCAGTGAGCTCTACATTTCGCTACTGGCACTTCTCTCTCGCCACACAGCGTTTGAATTAGTAGGACCTAGCTGGACTTCTTTTTTCGGCATTTTTGCATTTCTTTCCACTAATTAAGCATTATAATTATAAAAAATGGTAATTACCAACTGAATTTAAGAGGATTGCAAGGATAATAATTAGAAAATTAAAAAAAACATGTATAACTGAGACAATATATAATAATAAAACTGATAAAAATCCATATTTATTCAACTGGAACAAGTTTCTTTAGAATAGTGATATGGAACATAAAACATAAACTATAATGTCTTACAGTATACAATTACAATTTAATAAATACATGAAAATAAAAAAATAATGAATATAAATTAGGAGTTACCTCGCAATAACCAATTAAATGAAAGAAAAAATATAAATACCATAACAATAATTATAAAGAAGAAGAAAACTATTAATTATACAAATTTTATGGAAAATAAAAAAACAACATAATAATTTAATTTAATAATTTCAATAATATATATACTACTGCTCATCATTCATCCATCCAAAAAATTTTAATCACAAAACTAATTAAATTTGTTTTGTGATAAATAAATGCTAAATAAGATATATAATAAATTGGAAGAATTCATTGCCAAAATCATTTTTATTTTCCTTTCAGATTCCTCTGTAATGTTTTCAAAACTAATTTTGGTCGAAAGCAACTCAAAGAGATAAGAGTTTCTTTCTTCTTTTGGCTGTATCAACTATTCTTCAACAAAATATCTTCTCGAAATAAAGTTCTCTACAAAAATGTACTCGAGTATGCAGGCTAAAATGTGTCTTATTATTCATAGGAAAGGTGTAGCTATTAAATATAGGAAAATTAGCCCAGATGCAAAAGGGCAAAAGGCATTTTCATCACTTCAAAGTTTCAAAATAAGGAAAACTTCTCCGGCCATTTAAAAAAATAAATTAATATATTTTGATTATCAGATGACTTTTTTATTTAGAAAAAATAGCACTTACTAGTACAATTAAATATCCATATTCAACGATTGGTTTGATAAAAGCAGTTGAACAATAAATTTTTGAGGTTGAAATGATGCCTTGAATTCCACTGATCTGTTCTATTGCTATGATTACTTAAGGCCCTAACCCTCAAGCTGTGAAGTGTGTCAGACTTCAACAAATATTAGATTACAAAGTTTTGTAGTATTGTTTACAATATTCCAATACCATATTTCAGATTTCTAAACATTGACTTTTGTCCTAGTTTGTACTAATCGAAACACAGTCCGCTGCTTTGATTTTGTCCGCCATTTATCAGAAATTTTGGAAGAATAGTTAGCCAATCTTGTTTTAATTTTCCTCTGCAAGGTTTCTAACACTTAATTTGGTCGAAAAGAACTATAAAATATAAGGGTGTTACTACCAATAAAAAAAAAAAAAAAAAACCTTTCTTGAAAATAAGTACTCTAAAATTAAAAAAAAATATACTCCAGTGTGCAGGCTATAATGCATCTTATTATTAATGGGAGAGATGCAGCTATGAAATATATAAAATTTAGCCCGGATACAAGTCATTCCCATATCTTGAAAGTTTCATAATGAGGAAAGATCCATCATGCATTTAAAAAAAAAAAATTGATACACTTATATTATCAGAAGATTTTTTTTTGGAAAAAAATAGCACCTATGAGTACATATATTATCGATATTCAACAATTGATTCATATAAAATTAGTAACATTTTAATTTTGTGCGGTTGAAATGAAGCTTTGAATATAACTGATTTAGTCTATTTCTATGGATTCATTACTTCGGACTCTATTACTGATGAGATGAAGTGTGCCAGGCATAAACAAATATTAAACTTCTAGGTTTTGAACAATTGTTTACTATAATCCAATAAAAAATTGTATATTTAATAAAAAATAAAATTTTAAACATGAATTTTGTCCAGCTAGCTCCTACTAATCGAAACATTGTGCGCCACTTCCACACTGATTATGTGGATAATCAAAGATCTTGTTTTGTCAAAGCAACAATCTAACAGCTTGTGCCACTACACCTACCTATTACAGCTTTGGTCTACCTCTTTCTCTTATATGGTCTATTCCTTCAAAATTCATCACAGGCCGCTTTCGATATAGATATAGATTTTCACAATGGAAGAAAATATCAGTTTTCTCATAACTTCATCTATGATTTTTCATCTGATAGAACTTAAATTACGTAACCTGTACACTGGAATGTTTTTCTTCTTGACTCGTTGCTATATAAACTTCATTAAAGTGTAAAATTCTAGTCATAGAATTAAATAAAAGAAATTTATTCAATTTCTTAGAAGTATTTATTTGAACATGGAGTTTTCTTAAAGGAACACAAATTTATGATAATTATTATTGCAATTATTTTCTATATACTTAACAAACTGTAGGTGCAAATAAATAAATATATGCATTTATATGTTTCTTGTGTTATCCCTAATTTATTATGCAAACAAAAGTACAATATTATAAAAGACAATAATAATAAATTCATTTTACAAAATTTTGTTGTTCAGGTTTCAAATTGTCGACTTTATCATTTTTTTTTTTTATTATAATAGGGAGTTCATTTCTGTTCGATAAATTATCAAACATATTTTTTTATTTGCAGTTCTGCCAAATTATTCTGGATCCTATTAGCTAATATTTAAAACATTATTTTGAAGACACAAATATAATGGTTAAAGGAACACCTTTTATCTTCAATCTGACTCCGTAATTATATATTTTTTCATCTATATATATTTATGCAGTCAAATTTTGAGCAGATAATCATTTCACCATTTAATTAATGTTTAGCTAAATTCTTATGAAAGTTATTTTGAACTTTTCTGTGAACAAATCATTGGAATGTGAGGAAAATTGAGATAGTTATAAATGTTTAATTCAACTGTGCCAATAATGGTGCTATAGTTGGTAATGCAAACTGTTACTGTCCGATTTGGACAAGAAGACACATGTTTGTTAGAAGCGGCAATTTACCCCACTCCCCCTTCCTGACTTGTCTTTCTACCCCCAGGTTGAAAATCCCACTTATATTCTTAAATTTCTTTAAATAATGCATTGAGGATAACTCTCCTCCTTTCTTCTGTGGACTCTTTAGCTATTATAATCAAAATAACTTTTCTTTTAAATATTAATTATTCCAAAACTTGATGTTTTTTTATGGTTTTCTTAAGTTACCTGTAGCTGAGAAAAGATATTAGGTATATGCAATTCATAAAAATATATATATATATATATATATATAATCAAAAATTAGATTTAATGTACACAAAATTACATTTACATTTAAATAGTAGATAAATTATTTTTACATTATAAAACAATAAATAATTTTGTTAGTATTTATTAACGGCCCATAAATTCATGTTACATAATACACTATTTACAAATTATGATAATATTGCTTAGCAATTTTTTTTTTTTTAGAATAATTTATTGATATTTACAACCGTAATTATATTACATCAAGTAAATCTGCTGTATGAGCAAAGGACATGAAAAAAAAAATTAACACGTGGAGAAACTACCCATTGATAGCACTCCAACAGCTTAGCAATTTAAATTTTTTTTTAGAAGGCAAGACTTTTAAATTTAAATAAAATATAGTTTCATTGTATAAAAAAAATGTATGCAATAAAAACAACCATCTCACCTTAATAAACATGTGGTGATGTTATGGTATAAATGTAACATAATGTTATAAATGGCATTCATAACATCTACAAAAACACGATAACAAATTTAAGAGAAAAAAAATTCAGCAAAACCATTTGCTCATCACTACCGAGAGACTTAGATAAAAAACAAAATTAATTAATAAATAAACCTAAAAATATAAATTTAATTCATTTTTCTTTCATAAGTACATGTCTTTTTTCCAATATAATATTTTTAAAATAAAATATAAAAGTTAAAAAGTTATTGATTATGTTATACATAATTATCTGTTCAGTTAATTCCCCTCTTAAATTATGGAGAAAGGGACTTAGGAGGTCCCTAACCATGCAAGCACTTGGTAAATCATTTAGATTCTTTTCCTTTTAATGTTAAAAACAACTTTCTTGGTTGATCAGGTTGTTTTGCTCGTAAATGCTGAATGTAAACCTTAAAAATAAATTAGAGAAATTAATAATACACTATGTAGTAATAGTAAATGAAATTTTCAAAATCTGAGACAAAATTAAGTTAGTTTATAAAAAGGGACCTGATTTAGAGAAAATTAGACAGATCTCAGAAAAGTTGGTAAAGGCAATATAAATCAATAAATTAATTTCATTGTTTTGCTCAGAGCAGAGTTTCCGAAATCTGGTGCAATTTTAAACTAAGTTATGTTCCATGAAAAAATTTTTAATATAAATTAATCTTAAATTAACAATCTTATACCTGAGCTGATTTATAAGCTAATTTGACTTCGACTTCACAACATTTCGCACCTACCCATAAGAAAACATGTTCCCCATTATCCAGTATCATGATATCATCATCAACCAGATCATCCTTAAATAAAGAATTAAATCAGTAATACTTATTACTTTAATTTATCGAATCAATTTATGAATCACATAATAATCATAATACCTGGCAAAAATCAGAACACTTCTCTGAAATAGTGAAATAGCCTTTTTCATATGAGCATCTGAACAGTCTAGTATAAGCCATGAAGTCTCGTAAGGTTTATTCTCTCCGAGAGCAACCCAGAAGAAATTATTTTGCTCTTCGCCCTCATTAATAATTTGTAAACTGATCCATGGCTAATAGATAAAAGAATTTGATTAAATATAATTTATAAACAAAGTAATTATTAGTTTATTAAAAATTAATTGCACTATTCAACATTTCATCTGCAATTTTTCAATGAGACGAATATCATCTCTGCTTGCTTTTGAACTAATCCACACATATACTATTCCAGAAGATTCTTCACTGTCAAACAGCACTTTTAATATATAGCTAAAACAATATGTTGTAACTTAAAACAGCATAAGTGTTAATAGTTGTTATGTACATAACATTTTGGTCATAGAGACTGTGCCTGTTGCCAGCGACTTTTTGTTATGGTTATATTTATTAACCATGGTTATATTATAATAATTATAATTATTTCCTCTCAAAGATTTTTTTTATTCCTAAATTAAAGCACTAACATTTTCAAATGCTTTTTACTGCTAATAATAAAAAAGATAATTTATGAAGCTATTTCTTAACTATTTTGAGACTGAAACTCCTAATACCACTGAATTTTACTTTGTTCTAAGATGTAATAATCAAGGATGCACAAAACAATTCTTTGCTACTCCAACTTTTCACTTATATTAAAATATCTCATTAAACGAAACTCCAGCATGTTCAAGACTTTTTCAATTTGTTGTAATTTAACTATTTATTAAGGTTATTAAAATATATAAGGAACAGTTATTCATGTTTATCTTCAAGATTCTATAAAAATAAGTTTTTAAAATAGAATTGAATACCAGTTATTAATGTATTATGATTTTTAACATTTGTTGTTAATTATAAATCTAGTTTTAACCAGTGATACATTATAATCAAAATGTATCTCTTCACAAAGGCTACCTGAACTCCCTGGATCATAGTACCATCAGATAGGAACACAATATATTATATAAATATATAAAGAATATTAAACTTCATCCAACTTACCAGAAAGCTGAGTTCAAGGCTGTAGCATCTGGCCTGATTTGTACAAGCCTAGTGCACAAAGCTCCACCATTAGCTCTTAAATGATAAAATTCAACTGGTGGTGGTTGATTTGGTTCTTTTATTGCATGCCTTTTACCACAGTGTATGACAAATTTTCTCTTGAAGTGTGCTAGAAATTTGATATTCTCTTATTGTTGGTGAGTTCTTACTACCTCCAATTTATCTCCGAAGAGAATTTTGAATTTCTTCTGTAAGGTAAATAAAACAATTATCGACCAAAAATAAATTAACTACAATATTACCTCAAAGAAAATAACATACTGAATACTTTAAATAAAACAATCAAATCTCAATGTAAATTTCAGTAGGGGAATAAATGAAGAAAAAATATTATATTATTTAATATTGTATTATATTATTTAACATAATATAAAATTATATTATATTATATTAAAAATCATATAAAAGTAGGCCGAAACGTCGGCACACAATAAATAAGTTACACTTATTAAGGTGTTTTTATTGACTGCACCCCCAACTATTTCTTCCTCATATTATAGAAGAAAAAAATTGTTTTACGTAAATAATTTTTATCGTTTCAATGTTCATCTTTAGATTAATTTTGTTCTTATTAATAAACAAATCAGGTTGGAAATATTGTTGTAATAAAGAATTAGATCCCCAGGTTGACGCTTCGAGTAAAGTCACAAGTTTTCACTTTTCATTTTCCCCTTTTACATTCTTGAGAACAAAAATAATTCTAGTACCGACTGTATATAGTAACTATTACTGACTGTATATAGATTAACGAATCAACTTATACATACTGTTCAGGTCATTTATTGATGAAATGATTAAAATAATTTACATATTTCCTATAATTACACTCCTTTTTCCATACTAATATTTTTATTGTGGAGGAAATTAAAAATAAAACAAATGAAAAGCTAAAACTTGTTGTGACTTGGAAAAACTGGTATCTGTTCTGCTAAACACTGAACTTATATTTTGTAAACAAAATAAATAAATAAAAGAAAATAATGTTCAGCAATATGCTATGCGCTTTTTATGAGGACAATCAATTTCAAAATTAAAATTAATGAAGAATAAAATCAGTGTACTAACCTAAATGTAAATGTTTACCAACCCATGTTTTCAGCATCTCTTCCTTGCCATAAATAAAATAACGTACTGGCAGTCATCTTCTGATGGATCTCCACCTTCTTCATGCTCTTCTCCTTCATCACTAGCTACCCAGTATCTGCATAGAAGAATGTAACAATCTCCAGAATAAAAATGACCTAAAATGTCAGACAGAAAGCAAATGAACACATTACAATTTAAAAAATAAGGTGTTATTGTTTTAATATAAAATAAATATTTTATCATAAAATCAGATTGAGATAATATTTGATCAAAGACATTATTTTAAGATCTTTTTCAAATCTTCTTAACTTGACAAGTAAAAAATAAATACATCATCGATAATTGTTTGCTTATTCATTAACGACACTTAATGTCACTTTAAGCTGCATTGGCTAATCAGATGATGCTACAGTGCAAGTCCTAAATTTTGCCTATCCAGGTACTATACAATTAGGATAGGGATCTTTAACGAGTACCTGGCATTGCGCAGGCCTGGAACTCCATTTAATGTCCCATCCGAAGGATGGCATAACTAAAGATTTCTTATTCACTCATCCTAAAAATCCTAGGGACCATTAGCTGGGCTGTGAACCCATAATATTTGGGAATTATACATTATTAGGCTATCCGATTCACCACAGGTGATCCTTATTGATTGTAGTAAAAGATTAAACTGTTTGAATCATCCATTCACATTTGTGGTAATTTTTTAAAATTACAGGAAATACGTTTTTCTAATTTTTACAAGACTTATCGAACAAAATAAGTTGATAAAGCAGCCATGTTACAAAAACAATAACTTTCCCACAAGATATTAATTTAAAAGTTACCAATCTCTTTTTCCGGGAGTCGAACAAACTTCTTCCCTTCAAGAACAAAAGCCTCCATTGTCTCCAGATCATCATTCCACTCATCCATTAAATGCTGTGCTTTAGAAGGTGACATTGGAGGTTGCCTTGGAGTGAAAAGAGCTGCCAAATCAGCCTAAAGAAATCATAATTAGTAAGAGATGAAGATAATGTAATTAAGACAAAATTGAGTGGAATTAATTAATATCATATTTTACCTTTGTTTCTTGCTGTTTGGCCCACTTAGCAAGATCGGTTCTAGAAATCCTGTTCTAGAAACTGATTCAGCTCTACGAGTGAAATCTACTGGGATCACATCATCCCATCCAGCAAACTTGGCTTTGAAAAGCTGCAATTCAGTTCCTTCTTGGAATCTAGTAACCATTGCCTCTGGACTTCTTTCAACCATTGTGAATAACTCATGTGCCAATTTCACAGCTGCAGCTCGAACCAGCCTAGTTGATTTTTTACCGAACCTAGACAAATTTTTTAAAAATAAACAAAAATTGAACTAAACATACTTTCAAAGTGTCCCCTTTACATGTTACAATTAATTTTCTGCTACTTCACTTTATTTGCCAATCATTTATCCAAACCATTTGAGTTTTGCTTATCAAAACAAGGATTTAAAAAAAAAAAATTCTGTACCACTACAAATCATGCAGAGTCACAAGTTCAGTACTGCATAAGAACAGAACTTTTTCTTAGGCAATGGTTATGCAAGGATGTATTAATTATTAATTAAGAAATAAAATAAATAATTTATTTGTTCACTGCATCAGCTTAAAATGAATGGCCAAGAATGAGTTGAAACCTCAATTTCAGTTTGGTATAGTTGATATAAATGAATATCATTCAAGCAGTTGTCACTATAAAACTTTCTTTGATTGTAGTACATTTATAAAAAGAAGTCAATAAAATACACAAGTCAATAATAGCTTGACACTTAATTAAACGCTTCTGTTGGCAAGTAATGCTCTTATCCCCACTATTTAGCTCGCTTCCCTTTGCATTATCTTGGAGTAATTATTGTTGTTTTGAGTTTGACCCTTAGACTTCATTTTGGACTTTTTTATGTTGTGTTTTACTTATGTTGAATTATCATTCCCACGATCTACCAATTTTTGAAGAATATTTTTTTATTTCTTAAAATTTCTGCAGCACACGTTTTCCCAATTTTAAACTTCTTTCCAAGATCACGGACACTCAATTTTTCACGTCCACTCGCGTGTATAATCTCTACTTTTTCTTTAATAGTTAGCACTTTTCTTTTAGAATACATGTTCTCATTTTTTTTTTTTCAAGGAGGAGAGCAGATGAGTTGAAAAACATTCATAGCGAAGCGAGCACAAACAATACCTGGAACTCATCGAATTCGGAAATTGATTTGAAACTAATCTGGTTTTAATCCAATTTCCAAGCGAGGTTCTTTTCACAGCAATTTGGCTCTACTGTCCGTGTATTGGAAGTTTTTACATCAAACTATTGATAAAATCTCTGTCCGCATCCGCTTATAAGAATGTCCGGATATCAGAAGTAAAAATATAAAGAAAACTTAAAAATTATGAGGGGGAAAATATAATCGTCTGCTTAATAGAAATGTCCGTCTGTTAGAAGTGTCCATTCAAGGAAGTTTTACTGTAATATCCTTCAATTTAAATCTTTCAAATGTTGCTAATTAAATTAATCGATCACTGTAGGCTACTAGAGTGTCAAAAAAATTCTGATTTTACATTAAAAAAAAAAAAATAATAATAAAAGTTTTTTTTTAAACCTCTCTTTGTATGCTTATTTATATTTCTATATTTACCGTAAGTACTCCTGTAAAGAGATACCCAAATAGTAAAATTACCACTTAAATAAGTGAAAGGTGTATTGCTTCCATACAATATAAGGTTTAAAAGAGTTATAGACAAGGTTATTCAATCAATGTCCAATGTTTTTGTGTAAATCATAACTTCCTGTTGTCAACGAGAATCTATCTATTAGTCATGTGACTAAAATTTGTAAGCAATCTCACTAATCCTCAACATAATTTATGTTTCAAATATTTCTTTTCAGTAAACAATCGTTATGCAACCTGGATAGAAGTTTATGAATGTAAATGTAAAAATGTAAAATGTAAAAATAACATTTCAACTATTGGGCAATGGCTTCAAATAAGTTGTATTCAGAATACGAGTGCATAGTTGTAAAGAGATAATTATGATTTCGAACAACGGAACATGAAGTTAACTCAGAAGGAGGATGAGTAATGGTAGTTTGAAGGATGAAAACGACATTTCAAGGTATTCAAAATTAGGTATTGCTTAGAATATTTGGTATAAAAAAAATCACGCATATATGAAAATATAGGAGTTTGCAAAATGCTCTATAGCAGAGCTTGGACCCAGTAATTGTAATTGCAGTGATAGCATCATGAAGATCAAGAAGGTTAACAATGTTGTTGGGTTTGGTAACAAATGAATTTCCGAAAAGGTAATACGTACTGAGTGAACTAATAAGCATTGTAGGGATAGATTAAGGCCTAGATGTTTGGATTGCATTAATGATGATCTTACTAATTCGTGTTTTGGCAGCAATCGATTGACGGAAGTTTGTAAATAGTGATTAGTGGTATCAGCATTGATTCTTTGTGTTCACTATGGCTTTTATTGTTATTATTATTATCATGTGACTGTTCCATTTAGTGTTGGGGTCAACTGTGGTCTAATGGTTAGCATAAAAACCTACTAAACTCAAGATGGTGAGTTCATAGCCTGGCAGGTGGCCCTACGAATTTTTAAAGGGAGTAAAAAATCCTAGGTTATGCCGTCCTTCTGAATGGACGTTATCAGGGGTCCTGAGCCTGTAGGATGTCAGGTACTCGTTAAAAATCCCTATCCAAATTAAACCTGGGTAGGCAAAATTTAGAGCCTCACTGTAGCATCGTCCAATTAGCTATAGCACCATAAAGTGACGTTAAATAAAAAAAACACATTTGGCTACTATGTGCATCAATAAATGGTTAACATTTCTTTAAAAACTGATAAATAAAATAAAATGTCAGTAAATTTTTAAAACTTGTTTATATCCAGTATCACTTAAATTTCTTATTTTTTTTTTTAAAACAAGAATATTAATGCTGAAAACGTATGCCAAAAACCCCCAAAATCAAAACTTAAAAGATCATAATTAAATTGATACCTTCAAGTTCAGGTAATTACACTGAGTTGAGAATAAACTTGGGCAATAGTAGTTTCTTCAGTCCCAGTTCTATGAAATTCGTCCCTCATAGCCCTTAATAAAAACTGGTTAATTACACTGCATTTTCTGAAATCATATAAAAGAAAGTATATCAATAACATTTTAAGATTAAAAAAAAGAGACAATTTTAATTAAAATACTGGCAACAAAATTACTTAGCATTAACTAAATTATTTAATAAAAAATAAAATTTTAAGTGTGTCTAAAATCATATTTTAATACATACTTAATTGTTGTGACCCTTGTTCCTGTAAATATTTCAACCAGAGCCTTCTCTATGTGAGATACTTTAACAACTTCTGAATCAGAAGATATCATTTCTATTGCGCGACGACATATATCCAATATGCTCTTCGAGCATCTCCACTAACAGCAGCTACTTTCCTAGTAAAAGAATAATATATAAATTAACACAGACTAACACTCTTATTTATGATAATATATATTTTTATAATAGGTAAATAAATTATATTATACATGATATAATGAATGTATAAAAATCTACAAATGGTAAAATGGTTATTAATTGTAATTTACCTTGCTACTATCTGAATTGCATCAACATGAAAGTGAGCTGGACCCAATGCGATTCAGGACGATTTTATGGAGTTGTTGAAATGTGTAAGGCTGAAAAACAAGGCGAGTAAGACCCTGAAAAAAGAACGCAAATAAAGACTAAGAAAACCATTAAAAATAATCATTTGTAAAATCCGTAATAGGCTGGTACAGCGATTTTACTTATTTTCTATTTTACATATATTCCAAATTCAAACATTAAGCATATAAAAAAAGAAATTAGTAGATGAGAAAGGAATCACACTGTATTAGAATGCAATATTAGTAACACATAAACATCAAGTAGCATATAACAATTTAAGAGAGTGGTATATAGGCATGCGTCTGCAATTATTGAAATTACCTGTAGTCTGGAAGAAGTATGGAAAAGAGAATCGGTAATCATTTCATCTAAAAATGAACATGGAATGAATAATTCCAAAGTGAAACATTAGGCAAATAAAAAAAGAAATTAGCAGATGAGAAAGGAATCACACTGTATTAGAATGCAATATTAGTAACACATAAACATCAAGTAGCATATAACAATTTAAAAGAGTAGTATGTAGGCATGCGACTGCAATTATTGAAATTACCTGTAATGAATTAAGTCCAAATATTCTTTGCATTGTGATGTGCACTTGGGAGCAGTTAAAAGATTCGGAAATGACTCCACGTAGAAACCAAACGTAAAAAACTTCATCTATGCCGA
Source organism: Arma custos (assembly GCA_037127475.1). NCBI lineage: Eukaryota > Metazoa > Arthropoda > Insecta > Hemiptera > Pentatomidae > Arma > Arma custos. The sequence goes on along the minus strand of CM073761.1, from coordinate 68,559,040 downwards.
AACTGGCATCAAAATCAGAGTAAGAGAATGCAACTGATACAAATCATTTCGTAAAAAAAAACTTTGTCCTGCTAGGTCCTACTAATGCAAACACTGTGTGGCGAGTGAGAAGTGCCGGTAGCGAAATGTAGAGGGCGCTGTTTGTCGCCTACGTCACGAAAAGGGCAGTGGATCGAAGGGAGACTCTTTCTCCATAATTACCTCAAAACTCAGTAAGTAAGAAGAAACATAGAACAAATCAGCTGTTAGAAATGTAGCTGTTACAAAATTTAACTGCTCGCGCATGCGAAGAAGTAGGCAAAAATAACCAGGGTTGCGTTAAGACACAAGTACCCAAGTAATTATTATCCTTATAATGCTTATTCTGTGATCGTTACATTCAAGATGTAGAATCAAGTACGCCGGCGCAATCACTGTTGGTATCATTTCGACAGAATCACGAATCACAGTTAGTAGCAGTTAAGAAATCACAGGTAAGAAAAATCACAGTAACGGTTAGAGCTGTTACTGAAAAGTAGCAGTTAAGAATTCACAGGTAAGAAAAATCACAGTAACGGTCAGAGCTGTTACTGAAAAGTAGCAGTTAAGAATTCACAGGTAAGAAAAATCACAGTAACGGTCAGAGCTGTTACTGAAAAGTAGCAGTTAAGCCCACCACTAGTTCAAAGCCATATATCTATTTTTTTTTTTTTTAAACACTTTATTCAGACATTACAATCTGCCACTTGTGGGCAATAAGTAATGGTGCTATGAAGCTACAACCATTCCATAACAAAACAAAAGTGGTATAAACAAAATAAAATAAGTCTAGATAAAAATAATAAAAATAAATAAAATAATGTACACATTCAAACCCTATTTACAATTTGCCTGAATCTCCGAACTAAGCGTCTTCCCCAGGAATGAGGGCAAAGCAGGAGTTCAGAAGGCCCTTGCCCCCTTTTCCAGCTGCGTCACTGGAATAAACTCCAATGGAAGCTGGTTAAGGGCGCTTCACACACACGCGCAAGTCTCGGGGCCATTGCCGGTTTAGGCGGCGGGGTGGATTGTATGGATGTGTGGAACTGGTTAATGACTGAGCCAGGGGATTGGGATGACAGACAAGGTTTTGGTGAAAGTTTGAGAATTTAGTAGGGATGAGGTCGAGGACAAAAGGAATGTTGAGATCATTATGGAGGGTTTTGTTGGAGACATAATAAGGAGCGTTGACAATAGTTCTCAGGACTTTGGATTGAAAGGATTGAATGCGTCTGATATTCGATTTTTTTGCGGTCCCCCACAGTTCCAGTGCATAGGTCCAGATAGGTTTGATGATCGTCTTGTATATTAGTAGTTTATTGTCTATTGAAAGATGAGAGGCCCTACATAGTAATCTGTATAGTTGGCTGAAACGTCTGTTAAGTTCTTGTCTTTTGAATCTGGTATGAGGATTCCATGTAAGCCTTTTGTCTAGGAAGAAGCCAAGGTATCGTGTGTCGGAAATAGGCAGGGTGGTTTCGTTGAATTGGATAGAAGGACATGTTCCCCGGCGAAGTGTAAAAGTCACGTGTTTGCATTTTTCCTCGTTGACTTTGATCCGCCATTGGTTACACCAAATTTCAATGAGTGAAAGGTTCCTTTGGAGGTTCGAGGAAGCCATTTCAGGATCTGGATGAGATGATAGGATGGCTGTGTCGTCTGCGAACGTTGCAAGGAAGGTTTCAGGAGCAGTTGGGATATCAGCGGTGTACAATATGTATAGGATAGGACCCAGGACGCTGCCCTGGGGGACTCCAGCTTGAATTGGGTAAAGATTGGAGTATTCGTTACCACAGCGCACTTGGAAGTAGCGATCAGAGAGGTAGGATCGAAGGACTAGGAATAAGGATTGAGGTAGCTGAGTTTTGAGCTTGAACAGCAAACCGGCATGCTATACCCGGTTGAAAGCTTGTGCTATGTCCAGAAATGCGCCTATGCAGTACTGGTTGCTTTCAAGAGCAGAGGATATGTGATCGACAATTCGGAGACCCTGCTGGACCGTCGAGTGCCTCGGACGGAATACAAACTGATGTGAAGGAATATTGGATTCGATTATGGGTAGGATTCGTTTCAGGAGGATCTTTTCAAAAATTTTGGAAAGAATAGGAACCAGGCTGATGGGTCGGTATGATGAAGTGTCATTTGGTGGTTAACCAGGTTTAGGGAATAGAATGATGATGGAGTGTTTCCACAACAAAGGGAAGTGAGTTGTGCGAAGGATACAGTTGTATAGATAGGTAAGGAAAATAATCGCTTTTTGAGGAAGATGTTGAAGGATCTGGGTGGTTAGAAGGTCATGTCCAGGAGATTTGCGGACTTTTAATTTTTGTAAGAGGAATTTGACCTCAGAGGGGTTTACAGCGTTAGGAGGTAAGGATAGTGGAATGGGTGAAGAGGGGAATTCATTAATATTGGAAACGTGCGTAGGGTTGGTTTCAGGATGTGGAACAAATGTATTTGAAAGGTGTTTGGCAAAGTCTTCTGCTTTGTCCTCATCTGGTGCAGCCCAAGAACCGTCTTCACGGCGGAGGGGATGGGAAATAGGGTGGTATTTAAGGATCTTTTTGGTAGAATATCTAATACCAATATGTTTTGACTCTTTGAAAAAACAACTCTGATTGCGAAACATTATAATTCAGCCATTTAAATAATAGTAAAGCTATTCAAACAAAAGCTTAAACATAGACATAACAACCCTTTAGAACAGTATATCAACGATAATAGAAAACTTTACGAATTATAAATTAGATTACAATAAGGCAAGTAGAGGTAAGTGAATGACGATATATTTTAAAACTATTTTCTTGGGAATTTCATCATCTACTCCAAACTTCCGTGGATGGATTTTTTTTTCAACAAAAAGTAATAGTTGAAATTGATCCCAGCATACGCACATGACCCGATTATAGACTTACCCTGACTTATCATGTTTCTTGTGTTTTGGGAAATCATTAATAACAATAAATATATATTTATAAAATGTATTGCTTGTCACATAAAACCAATATTAATTTATTAACATTTGTCAATAAATAATATAACACATTAATATAGAAATATTTGTCAAAGCTAATAATTCTATAGCTAATAATACGTGGATGAATCAAATATAAACGAGACTTTTTGTCCTGGAAGCCCAGCGAAGGTGCGGGAACGTTCCCGCGTTTAGGGGTGTTGGGTAGGGATGCCAGGAGTGGGGGAAGCAGGCGGGCGGATGCGCTCGAACTCACCAGTTACCGTCGTGACGATGTCTGAGCAGGATGTATCCCCCTCGATTGCGCAACGTATTATCATCAAATTTCTTGCTGCTGAAGGTGTAGTAAAACCGGCTGAAATCTTGAGAAGGTTGACTGTAGAGTTTGGGGAAGAGACACTTTCTCGTGCCAGAGTGTTTGCATGGCATAAACAGTTTGTGGAGGGTCGTGATCGTGTTCAGAATGAAAGCCATGACCGCAGACCCCGCTCCAGCATCACAGCAGACAACATCAGCCGTGTTCGACAGCTTATTGAAGGTGACAGACGTCTAACCACCAGTGCCATTGCAAGTGAGGTTGGGATAAGCTATGGAAGCACTTTTTCCATACTCACAGAGGAGCTAGGGTTTCGTAAGGTATGTGCCAGGTGGGTTCCTCGACTTCTCACAGCTGAGCAGAAGCTGAACCGTTTGCAGGTCTGTGAAGGTCTTCTTGCAAGATTTCAGGCTGAGGGAGCCTCATTTCTCACTCACATTATCACCTGCGATGAAACTTGGGTGCACCATTACACCCCTGAATCAAAACAAGCGTGTATGGAGTGGAGACTGAAAGGGGAACCTGGACCAGTGAAAGCCAAGTCACGGCTGTCAGCTGGGAAGGTTTTGGCTACCGTGTTTTTTGACCAGCGTGGCTTGCTGCATCTTGATTTTTTGCATGAACGCAGGACTATCAATGCCGCATACTACTGCGACATTTTGAATGAAGTCAGACTTGCATATCGCCGCAAAAGAAGGGATCTACCGATGAGAGAAGTGAATCTTCTTCAGGACAATGCTCGCCCGCATACTGCGGCCCTGACGAGAGAAAAATTGGAGCAACTGGGCTGGGAGACGCTAGAACACCCTCCCTACAGTCCAGACTTATCACCATGTGACTTTCACCTGTTTGGCCCACTCAAGGAAGCTTTGGGAGGTCAGAGATTCGTCAGTGACGATGAGGTTGAAGCCTACGTGCTCAGTTGGCTGAAGACACAACCTACTTCATTCTATGAGGACGGGATTGGAAAATTACCTATGCGCTGGGAAAAATGTATTTCCAAATCAGGAGACTATGTAGAAAAATGAGGTGTACTTTTCTTTGTGTTCAAAGTAAAAATTAAAAAATAAGTCTCGTTTATATTTGATTCACCCACGTAAGTAAAGCAAATAAGAAATGAACACATCGCCTCATTTCTAAATTATAATACTTTCTCACTCCTTGGCACTACGGTCCTACAAGGATCTGGGCCACATCCACCACTTCCTGCCAATCACTCCGGTCCTTAGCAAGTGTTCTTTAATGACTGATTCCCAGCAGGTGAAGATCGGCCTCCACATCATCTAGCCATCTAGTACGGAGCCTTCCTTTGGGTTTTCTACCACCCAGCTTCCCAAACAACAGTCTTCTGGGCATTCTTGTTTCCGGCATCCTCATCACATGGCCCAACCATCTCAATCGAGCTCTTTTTACGAAAGACACTAAGTCTGGTTCTCCGTAAAATTGTGGGAGTTGTGCATTATTACGGATCCTCCATGGTCCCTGGTCATAGATGGGTCTATAAATACGCAGCAGTATTTTTCTCGCCCAGACATTCAGCATTCTTTCTGCTTTTTTATTCAGGACCCAACTTTCACAACCATATGTCGCTATTGGCCTGACAATGGTTTTATATAATGTGATCTTGGCCCTTTTTGAAAATTGTCCAGTTTTAAGAGCCTTTTGTATTATAATACTTGAACATACTGATCAGTGTACAATTCGTAATTCAAACATTGTATCTTTGATATTAAAGTATGAAGTGGAGGAATCTTCCTTTCTCTCTAAAGCAAAAAAAAATATCCACATCCGAAAAAAATTAACGTAGAAGTATTAATACTCTTCTAATCTGCCAAACATATATCCAATTTTCTGATTTACTTATAGCTCTTTTTATAAACATTTAAGAACCGGGTATAATCCCCAAAGGCTGGCTTTTAATTACATCGAAAAACTCTTTGTAAGTAATGAATTGCCTATTCATCTGAATATAAGACTGCTGAAATGATGTGTTCCTTGCACTGCTCAATCGTGAAGAAAGTAGGAGCGCTGTTAAAAACCTGAAATTAGAATACTTAAACATCGTCATACTAAAAGATTAATATCGTCTACTGCAGCTGACAATGCAGGGAAAGATTGGTTGAAAGAAGGGGTTAGGAAAGACAAGACACTCTTGGCTGCTTAATTTTTAACATAATAGTTTTGTCTCAGAACTATCCAATTATTGAAAATATTTTTGCCCCAGAACATACTGATGAGTGTACGATTCGTAATTCAAACATTGTATCTTTGATATTAAAGTACTAAGTGGAGGAATCTTCCTTTCTCTCTAAAGCAAAAAAAAATATCCACATCCGAAAAAAAATAACGTAGAAGTATTAATACTCTTCTAATCTGCCAAACAGATATCCAATTTTCTGATTTACTTATAGCTCTTTTTATAAACATTTAAGAACCGGGTATAATCCCCAAAGGCTGGCTGCAATGTACTTTTATCCCGATAGCCAAGAAAGGCAAAAACATGCTATCAGTTCTACCTAATAACTCTCATTAATCAAAATAACTAAAGTGTTCACCCAAATAACCTACAAAAAAATATATCATAAATGCGAAACAAATATTCGCTAAGCCCATTTCGACACTTGGCACACAAGAAGCCATCGTTTGCTTAGATGTTCTTATTCAGCAGTGGACAAATATATATCTGTGTTTCCATGACTTCGCTCTGGCATGTGATTACGTCAACCATTAGATTCTAATTGAAAATTTCCAGAAAACAGAAATTTATAGCAAAGATGCTATGATTATAGGTAGTCTAAATTTGGGATAGAAAAGTAAGTGTTTACAAATTGCACACTGAAAATCTACAAAGAAGTCGAAAATGGTATGGGGTAAGGTTGTGTGTTACCTCTTCTCTTATTTAACACAAATTCTAAGAAAATGTTTAAAAAGACCCTAGGGGAAATGAATGACGGAATCATGATCAATGGGGAAATTATCAACAACATAAGCATACTGATTCCACCATCTTGATCGCCAACGGTAACGATGAACTGCACAGTCTTGATGATAGACCTCAGAATGTTAATAAGGAATATGACCTACAACTGGATGGCCAAAACAAAATGGATGCTAATAAATAAACATCATTATGGTGCTTAGTTACCTGGGAACAATGATCAGGCTATCGAAATAAGATCAACAATTGAGAAAGCTAGAGCATCATTTAATTACATCGAAAAACTCTTTGTAAGTAATGAATTGCCTATTCATCTGAATATAAGACTGCTGAAATGATGTTTTCCTTGCACTGCTCAATCGTGAAGAAAGTAGAAGCGCTGTTAAAAACCTGAAATTAGAATACTTAAACATCGTCATACTAAAAGATTAATATCGTCTACTGCAGCTGACAATGCAGGGAAAGATTGGTTGAAAGAAGGGTTAGGAAAGACAAGGCACTATTGGCAAAACTAACACAATAGTTTTGTCTCAGAACTATCCAATTACTTAAATTTGCCTCAAACAAATTTAAGATCGCCTTTCTACTAGCCAACGTCCGAAACGCAAATGCAGGGGGAGTAGATTTTATTTGTAGGGACAATGTCTTAACGTTTCTTCCGCAGGGTGCGTTTCGGTTAAATGGGTGATTATCAGAAAAAATAAAAAACGTGTCATTCAGGTCATTTGTATAAACTGATTGTGTTCTTAACCATTATTTTCATTTAGGCACAATGATGTAACAACAATGTAAAATCTGTAATCATGTAAGTACAACGATGTAAAATCTGATTTGCTAAAGACACAGTGCCTCGTATTCGGATGGATTACGCGGAAAAAGACTTTGGAAAAGGACAAGGACCCTTCATTTTGGAACATGGAATTTACAGAGCCTATCAAACAAGAAACAGGAGATACAAAGAGAGATTTCTGCTTACCAGCCGGACGTAATTTTGCTTACTGAGACTAAGATTAAGGGAAAAGGTCAGGAGTGGATGGGGGATTATGTTCAGTTTAATGAGTGGTGTGCCAAAGGAGGAAAGAGCGAAAGTAGGGGTTTCCATGATGGTGAAGAAAAAGCTAATAAGTAGGATCACACATATCGATGAAATGTCCGAAAGGTTAATGAGAGTGGATATCAACCTCTGGGGCAGATGCGTTGTGATTATAGAGGTGTACGCACCAGGAAACCATGAGCCTCATGGGAGTAAAGATGCATTTGAGGAGACCTTGAGAGAAGCTTTAGAAAACCTATATAAGTGGAGGTTGGATGAGAAGATTGACCTTTCGTATGGGCGAACAGCTAAAGAGAAATATGGGCATCTGAAGGGATGTGTCCATTTGGCAGCTAAAGAGGCTCTTGGTGAAGAGGAGGAGAGCCATCTGCCAAATTGGTGGACACAGGAAATAGCCCAACTAGTAAGGGAAAAGAAGTTGGCCTATGGAAGGTATCTTTCTTCCACTAAACACGATGACTGGGTAGCATATAGAACACTGAACCGGAAGGTAAAAGAACAGGTGGCAAAAGCGAAAAACGACTCATGGGAGAGATGCTGCCAACAAATCAACTGTACTTTAGGATTTAACCGAATCCGGGAGTCTTGGGGAGTACTAAAAAAGATGAGAACTGCGAGAAAGGAAAATATATTATTATTAAGGAAAAGGAGTGGAAAAATCACTACAAGACCCTCCTAAGTGAGGATAGACCTCAGATCGCAACCCAAGAAAATGACACCGAACACGAAGCGGAGAAATCGGTAAAAGTGGAGCAGAGTGATGTACAGCGAGCCCTTTCAAAGGCGAAGACTGGCACATCTCCGGGAACCGGGGAAATTGCTATGCAGCTCCTGAAGGCTGGAAGCACAAAATTGATAACCCTTTTGACGGATTTGATTAACCTTGTTCTCAAGGGAGATGATAACCCGGATGATCTGAGGGCTGGGTACATATCGTCAATATACAAGAAGGGTGATAGGAAAGTGTGCCGAAACTACCGCAGAATCTGCGTGCAAAGTTCTGTTGCCAGAATTATTGGTAGGCTGCTGCGGGAAAAATTAGAGGAAGCGTACCCTACCCCGCAGGAACAAGCAGGTTTTACGGCGGGACGGTCATGCACGGACAACATATTTGTTGTTCGTCAATTAATTGAGAAGTCTCAGGAAAGGAAGCAGGAACTACATATAGCCTTTATAGACCTGGAACAAGCATATGACAATGTGCCTAGAGAGAGGTTGTGGATGGCACTTCAAAGAGCAGGCATTAGTGGGGCTCTGATAAAGGCTGTGAGACACCTATACAGCGACGAAATGTACCAGATTAGATGCGGGAACCACCTTTCGGACCCTTTTCATGGTACTAAAGGATTGAAGCAAGGTTGTAGCATGTCGGGTAGATATGCCTTCACGAGGCTGTAAAACCATGGTACAGACAGTGTGGGGATGTTGGGCCGTTCATTGATGGCGCACAACTACTGTCCTTGTTCTTCGCTGACGACCAGGTCGTGTTTGCGAGGCGAAAGGTCTACCTTGAAATGATGGTTTATGCCCTGAAGATGTGCTATGAAACGGTGGGCCTAAAAATTAACTTCGAAAAAACCGAGTATATGGCAATCGCAGATAATGATACTGGTCCGCTGCTGGTTGACAGGGAGGCCTGTAAAAAAGTAAATGTAATCGTGTAACTGGGTTCTTGAATGAATGCTACCGGTTCGTCCGAGCATGACGTCAGAAGAAAGGTGGAGCAAGCCCGAAAGGCTACCAGAATGCTGCATCCGGTCCTCTGGAATACAGAAATATCTATAGAAAACAAACGCCGTATTTTCACAGCCATAGTGGAAACCATCCTGATATATTCCTCGGAAACCTGGACTATGAGCCCCCGTCTCTACTCAAAGGTGCAGGCGGTTGAGATGGATTTCTGGAGGTGTCTCCGTGTCACTAGGCTGGATAAAGTAAGAAACGAAGAAATTCGACAGAGGATGGATGTAGTTATATCTACAAATGAATGGATCGGTTCACGCCGCCTAAGATGGTACGGCCTTGTGAAGAGAATGGAGTTTGAATGTTGGCCAAACCGAGTTCTGGATTGAGTTCCACCTGGGAGGAGACGACGCGGACGGCCCAGAAGCAGGTGGATGGAGGGAGTCCAGGAGGAGATGGCTGGTCGAGGACTCCATGAGGATGATTGGATGAATCGGGAGATATGGAACTCTGCTCTGATCAGTTGAGGCAACCCTTGCAGGAACGCCTATAAGATAAGACAAGATTTCCATTTAGCGTTCATGACAAAAACTAAAACGACGAATTTTCATTAAATAATCAACTTTTTGTTGAATCAAACATTCTAAAAAATCTTTACCAATAACTAATAGATGATAATTTATCTTGTTTTTAATTTACCATACAAATTAATTAAATTACTTAATTAGTAGTGTTTTGAGTTTTATTTGATTTTTTTAGATTATAGAACAATGCTGCCGTTACCCACTCTATTGATTTACTTACTATTGATAAACGGCATTATAATGTATTTTCTCTTAAGGAGGATAAAATGGTCCGAGTTAAGATTAAAAATAAACTCTGAATTTATTAGACACCAAAGTTGACAACCCACTTTGCAAGTCAGGGATTAGTGTTAGTTTGAGAGTGGGAGAAAATCAAAAATATTTGTTATTATACATTGATCCTCTATAGCCTTTTTTATTTGCCGAACCGGCCAACAAAGTTCCACACAGACATCATGCTTTTTTGTTAATCTCCCTTTTCCTTCAATAATCCTTTCTTCACCCATCCATCCATCCCCCACGCCCTTGTCTCGATCTCTCCTCCAACAGAACCATGATGTTTTCGAGTCGGCTCCTAAACCTCTCTCTGTCCAGAAAGTCCTCATCGGTAGTTCCAAGTGAGCAATATAAAATAAATAATAAAGATTCTCCTTAAGTATTACTTTGAAAATTTTAAATTAAATTATTTCGCTAGGGTCAGTTGCTCGCTAGGAGCAAGGCATTTCTGATTTAGATCCAGCTCTTTTAATTTTATTTCAGTAGGCCATCCAAGTTCAAAGTCTCATTACCACTCCTTAAATTAACCTATTACCGTCCCAATTTCTTTTTAGTTATTAGATAGCGTTGTGATGTTGAAAACTGATTAAAGATCAATTATTTTGTTGATTTTACCAAATGTGCAATCAAATGAATTTACATTGCCAATTTCAGTCACTTCCTAAGAATGAAAATTTACTAACATGTAGGATAATTCAGGTTTGGAATGATTCTTCATTGAATAGTTGAAAACTATACACTTCATTATAGTAAAAAAAAAAATTGAAAACCACCTCATTGAAAAAAAAAAGATTGGGTATTTCGAATTCCTCCCCTAAATTTTGGGTTGAGATAAACAATTCCCTAAAGCTCTCCCTTTTTTTCAGGAAGAGTTACTCTTCCACTTAATCACTTGTTTGGAGGCATATATTTGAGCTTATTTTATAATCGCCCACATCTGGCATAATACATATGCGGACATGTTCGACTTGACTTCCGGGATGTAAGTAGGTAAAAAAAACACTCTGGCAATAAGTTATTAAAAGACAAAGAGAAGATAAGTGGGGGTGAGAGGGGAGAGCGTTGACTGACCTACTGCCAGAGGCTGAGGACTACGGTAACCAAAATACCAGATCGGAACCGGTTGCTATATGTCCACCTCCGGAGGGAGTAAGCCAACAGTCGACTAGTTGACTTCATGAGGTAAGGAAGGAGTCCCTATCCCAAGGTAAGGAGATCGCAAGGTGTCTCAATGCCTCCAACCCCCTATTCCTTACATGCAACATCGTAATATATATATATTTATAATATTATATATGTATATGAATTTATATAAATACATATAAATTATTTATATATATATAATATATATATATATACATATATATATATATATATATATATATATATATATATATATATATATATATATATATATATATATATAATTATTTATTTATTTACTTAATAAGTATATATTTAAAAATACGAATTAGTTTCAAATTCAAAGGGCTTTTGGTAATTATATACTTTTATTGCGGTACTTTTTTATTCAAACTTCAGTAATTTTTTAACGATAAATAATTTATATTTTAATAAAAATATTTATTTATTTATTTTAATCTGTTTTAAAAGAATAATTGATGTTGAAGCTATCTTGCAACCGATTTTCATTTATTAATTAAATTGCATTAGGTAATTAATTGTAATATATACATTATATATTATATTTTACACAAAGATATTATAGTTTATATTTTATTTTTTGTATATTTATTCTAATAAGACTTGATTATTATTATTTTTGAAATATTAAATATTTATGTGCTTAAACCACAATATACAATTAATAATGTGAAATAAGCATATAAATATCTAATATTTTTGAATATTATTGAAAACAGTGGGAGGTAATTGATAAAAAGTGGGAATCCTAGGCTTTTTTTTATTAGTACGGAGATCTTTAATGAGTACCTGACATCTCACAGGACGGAGCCCTCCGTTTTACGTCCAATCCAAAGGACGGCATAACTATGATTTTTTCACTCCCTTTAAAGTCCTAAGGCTACCTGTTGGGCTGCGAACCCGCGATATACTTAATTTTATTTAATTTTTTAATAATTATAAAAATTATTGGACTATTTTTACAATCTTTCTGCGATTATTGAACGCATCCCTTTTTTTTAACATAATTAATTGTAACTCAGAATGCATAAGTAGAGAAGGATAATGCAATCATGAAATTGTCACACTCCCCCGAAAAAAAAATACATATTTAGTTATTTGTTTTGGTATTATGTTTACAATCATGATAGTAATAATTATTATATTTAAACTAGTTATTTTTTTCTCAATTCAACTAATTCAAATAAGCACGATAAGTAATATAAATGAATTTATAGGTACCACATATAAAAATAAATTTCAAAATGAAAAAAATAACCAAATACTAAATAAAACAGCGATACGAAGGGACAGTTTAGTATTTGTTGAATTTTTTTTATAAAGTATAATTTACGGAAAAGAATTAAAATTTTGTTTATCCTAAACTGGGGGAATACCCCCTGCCCGCCCAAAGGCGGACCAACCTTCATTTTACGTATTTCATAACTGCTCATTTAATTGTACTGTAGTACTAGAAATTGAAGTTCTATTTATCAATTATTTTATACCCCTTTACTGAGTCTATTGAAATATGAATACTCCCTGAATATTGATATGAGATATTAAAGATTTTGCATTAAATAAAATAATGTATTTTTTCTTATTTAGTTTAGATTTGTGTTATAGATAGAATACAATTTAATTTAAAGTTTATAAGAAAAATATCTTAATTGCATTTCACTGTATAGGAATAACAATCCTAAAATCGAAATATTGGAACAAGATGTAGCTTATTACATTTTTTAAATCAATGCATTCCATTTTTTCCGTTTAAATTCAAAAACATTGCTAAATTCTCTACAACTGTTTAAAGAAGGCAGGGTGAGTGGCTATATGTTTTGCCAAGTTTTAAAAATATTTAGAATTTTTACTGATACTTGACAAAAAGTAGTTCCCTGATTCGTTGCTAGGTAACGCTGTTAATAAATAGGTAACACAGTAAATATGATGTCTGACCAATGAATCATGGATAGTTTATCTTAATGAAGAAACTATCCATTATTTTCAACGACTGAAAGTAGATCTCAAAACTACTTTTTCACTTTTTTTGGATACTTCTTCGAAAATATTTTTTGAGAATCGTTGTTAGAAAATATAGTTCATGATTGATAATTATTTATATTTTAAATATGAAATTACTTTATACTTAACGTGAAGCATTTTGTTGCTGATGATTGGTTGTAAGAGGTGTCTGCATTCAGACCTTGCTTCCAGTCATGCAGTCCTTTCGAACCTTCATCCAGTACTGACAACAGATGGGTAATTCTATGGGTCAATCGTAATTTTTCATTCTTTATTTCCTTATCGTTAGTCGTAACAATTATTTAGGTTCATGATTAACATAAAATATTATCGATTTTTTTTTGCCATATTTCTTAAACAGTTATATCTTAATATATTATAAATTTAGACTGAAAATCATGAAAAAACATAGATTTTTAGTTAGTAATCACAAATATTTTTTTTAGTTTTTATTGGAATTAGCATAATTCTTTATGATGATTAGAAATTAATTAATCTACCCTTCATGTTGCAAATTTCGCGTATAATTTGTTAAACAACTTTTGTCGAATTAGCAATGAGTTCAGTGCAAGAGAGAAACATTAACATCTTCTTAAATGCAAACACTATATAATATATATTCAATACCTATAGATAATAAATTAATTTTCAACAGAAAAAATACTGGTCTAGAGATTCTTTTTTAAAACGATCAGGCTATTAATTGTTTTATTATATTAATTAGTTTAATCAAGGTTTAGTTATATTTTGAAAATTATTATTCTTTGAAATATCTTATATATTAAAAAAAAGAAAATAATGGAATTTTACATAGCCCTAAGTATAGAAACTCGAAACAAGGTATTTAATTTCTTTTAAAGTAAGTTTTTCAAATCTATTCAAAGCATAATAAGTTTTATAAGTATAATGTAATACGTTTTTCACCAATTTATTTAGCTTGTGTTATTTTGTAAAAAATGAAATAAATAAATATATTGTATGATAATTAAATACTATGAAATTAAATGGTTTATTCAAGACATTAATAGAAACTCTGATATTTAATGAGAACGTAACAATAAATATTAAATTCTATTTCTATATTATTCTATTTACTTTTTTAATCAATTCTGACAAATGACCGAATTTATTTAATATTAAATCCTAAAAAGTTCAGGAAATAAAGTAAATGGGAATATAAGGTTAAAAAAAAAATAAAATTTTTCATAATAAAATAAAAAAAGAGTGAATCTTAGTTGTGAAGTATACATTTAATCGACTTGTAATGATGAACTATGCATGTTTGACGAGTTTTCCTTAAGATATCGATGTGAGATGTCCTGGTCAGCATTTATGCGATCTAATATTTTTCTTTATTACCTTAACATTTTCCAGTTACATATTTATATAATATATATTATCGTTATTCGTACTTAAAAGCAATTCGAAGTATTGGTCTGATTAGTTAATAGAAAGTATTTATGCACGTATTAAATTACAATATTTTCTGGAATTAACTATTTTAGCCCAGATTATGAATTGCTGATATTATAAATTAATTAGCTTTCTGATAGTAATTTTTAAATTTATAGAAGTAATGTAAATTCAAGAATCCTAAAAATAACACAGGATTTAATTTAATTTAATTTTAAATTCAGACCAAACTAAGAATGTTAATTATTGTTTCTTTTTATTTAAATTTATTTCTTGAAATTTACAACTAAATTATCATAATAAAACAAGTAAATAGAATGAATGATAAGTAAGTATTATTTCTAGCTGAGTAATTATGATAAATTTTTAATCAATCAGTCGTCCTCTGAAAACATAATATTGAATATTTATCATCTTCCTACTTATAGCCAAATTTTAAATCAAGGCTAGTGTTGTGCATTAAATTTATTGATTTTTTCCTCCCTCCCTTAAAAAAAATAATAAATAACCAATTCTGTCCTTATCCCCTTTTCTAAAATTATTTAAATAATTCATCTCAAGAAAAAACGAGACAAAATTTAGTTTGAATAACAGGCTCACCTTAAAAATTATTACTATATTATTTGATTGGGTAGAATGGTATCACAGCTGAAGAATACATGTATTAAATTAAAATTACCTGAATAAAATAAAAAATATATATATTTTGTTAGTTTTTAGTGCGTGAAGATTTAATTAAAAAAAAAAAACTGTAAGGGATCTGGGGTTCAGTACATGGTAGGGACTGTACTGTTTCATGGACAACGGTTCTGCAAGGAGGTGATTTTTCCTAGGTCACGCTCAACCGCCAGATTTTCACCCCTTATTTTGGGTTCCCTATTTTTATAACATATTATAGAGGCTGGGTAAGACCCAGGAGGGTTCTAGATCCTATATGATCCATCTCCGGCAGCAAACAGACCAAATAAAGTCTTTGGTTCGTTGGTCGTACTGTTTCTAAGACAACGATTGTGCAGAAGGTGAATTGTACGAGATCATGCTCTGCCGTTTGGCGTTCCCCAATTAGAGGTACCCATTTTATAGAGGCACGGTTAGTCCAAGGAGGGTGATCCCACAAGGTTCTGTGTATACAGAGGATCTGAATCACCCCAGCTTTAATTTTTTTAAAACTTAGTGAAGGATTATGAACCCATTTCATTGAGGCGTAATTTCACTCAAGTATCCTGTACTATGAGCAGATAATAAATACTGCGGATGATAATAAATATTTATTTATCATTATTACTTCAGTTAAGAATAAAAATATTATTCATACAAAACTTCAGATTCCATAGGCATCTCTTGATTTATTCCTAGTTTTTTTCTGTATTGGTTAAATTTTCTTCATCCTTATCCATACACATGGCACATGGGTACTTATTTAGACAGACTGGGTTTTAGATTATATTTGCAAACAAGCCACTTACAAATACTTGATAAGTTAGTTGTTTGTTTTTTTTACTTTAGGGATTAGGGTCATTTATATATAACGGTGAATGTGCCAAGTAACGGTACAAGAAAGGCACCAGTTGACAAAGTGGGCTGTTTCTATTAAACGAGCTTTTGAGGCCCGTTAGCTTTGGGGGGGAGGGGGGTGTGCAATTTCCATGTCGCGAATTCCTTATCAGGTTTCAGCCTGTCAAATCTTTCAGATACCTTATTACCCTAGATGCATTTGGCATTCAAGAAGAAAACAGTTAGGAGTTTAACATAGCAGCAATTCCTTTTATTATTATTTAAATATACATTAGATTATTAAAAGATCTGTTAAATTTATTTATTAAAATTTACAACTGCATTATAATAATACAGCAAGTAAATAGAATGAATGATAATGATGACATGAGTTAAAGGCAGGTATAGGAACTACCAACTGGTAGTATTCAAATGACGAATTCATCTTAGGTCAACTTCTTTTTTGACAGCTCGGAGGATAGTATTAGGATGGTTTGGGATGTCAGCTGTATAAACCGTGTAGAGGTTTGGGCCGAGGATACTACCTTAAAGAACACATAACAAAAGAACATACAAAGGATAAGTGCGCATGCGTAAATTAAAAACAAAAGTAAGTTTACTAAAGATAATGCAGTAAAGAATAAGTTTTAATTAAATTAGTGAAGACAATTCATACAAAACTTATTTCATTGTGATAGATGAAATGGATGTAATATTATTATCTTGGAATCCATTTATTTTACCAATTAAGTCAATAATTTTTATTTGTTGGGTCAAATTTTGTACAACAAGGAATATTCTGTATAATGTAAAATAATGTGTACAGAAATTGTTTAACATTAATTTGGCTGAATTTTACTTAGGATCTTTTTCAAAACTTTAAATTAATACAACATATACAAATAATCTCAAAATATCCCGTTTGGGTTGTGCACGATGAAGTAATGAATGTACGATCCGTTCGAAGTGTACAGCTGTCAAATCTGGTGATGCATTTGCATACAAAGTTGTATATTGTCATGGTATCGGAGTAATTATTTCTCATAATGTCCTTAATGCTTCATTATTTTAGAAGAAAAATTCATGAAGTAAATCTAACGATCACTTAATATGGGCCATCTCTTGAGCAGAATTTTGCTACAATTATAGGTCAGTCAAATTAATGTGATTCCCATGGCTTTAATGAGATCCACCGTTTGTTTGGACAGGTCATTTAATTCTGACTAAACGGTTTATATATTAAGGACATGAGTGACTGAACAGGTTTGGGTTGTTGGCCGGATCTGCACTTTAGCTTGATGATTTTGCATTTTAGAACATTGATCCTGATAGCGGAAAACGGGAATTTTTTTTTATACTTCCCATCATTAACATATATAAACTAAATCGGCATTTAGGTCAGGGAAGAAATTTTAGAAAAGAAAAAAATGCATATATATTGTGGTTTAGCTCGTTTGGCCGGTTTTTATTGCAATCTTGATCGACTCTTTGTTTTTACGAACTTGGGCTATTTTAAAAGTTCTTCTTCATTCGGTTTTAGCCAGGTAAGGACCACGTGAAATAAAATTAATGATTTTCTTTTCTCATTTATATCCTTCCGATAGGTATCGTCTCATTCTTTCCTTATCTCCTTGTCTATTTTCTTTCTTCTGCCCATTCAGTGCCTTTTTTCTTCTTTACTCTCTCCTCAAAACCTTTAATTTTTGAACTTTTTTCCTTAACATTTCTTTATATTGTATTTATTTGTCACACTTAAGTAATTATTTTATTTATTGTTATACATATATGTTTGCTCTTTTAATTAAATATCATAGACATTGACTTCATGAACAAACACACATATCTTTTTTTCAATATTCCCATATCTTTTATTTTTATTAATTTAATACTTATTACAATACTTTGATCAATGTTTTAGCGTATTTATATGTGGTCATTTAATGATAAATGTGGTGATTAATAATTAATAAGACTCGATAAATACACGTACTTCAACGAAGTAGGAGCCAGCAATTGCTTGACGCCAATTCAGGGTCTGTTATTATTGTCTTACTAATAGCAGATATTCATGTAAGATGATATGTAATCATGTGATCTTCGTGTATGTACTTAGGAGTCTCATGATGATAAGGTACTGTCAAACATCGATTCATGACACCAATACTATTATGTAGATCATTAATCATCTATAATTTAAACAACGTATAATAAATTAATCGAGTTTTATTAATTTTTCCATGGAATTTTTACGGATATTCTTTTTTGATGTTTAAGTGCGCAATAATAAAAAAATGCAGGTACTTTAATATCAATCGCACTTTAAACAGTGTCTTATCACATCACTGCGTAATATTAAAATTAAACTCATAACTAAGTAAAATATACATGGGCAATTCTGTTCTAATAGTCTTCATAAATGTCCTGTAATCTTTGGTCTCACTGGTCATTCATTACCAATCTATTTATGAAATTTTTATATCAATATGATGTTTATGAACTTATTTCATCACTTCATTTGTATAATATAACTTGCAGTCTTGAGAAAAGTTTATCACTTAAATGTCAGTATAGAAATAAAAAAATGTTAATTGATGAAGGAAGTATCAGCTAGAACCAACAATTTAATTTTATTTAACTTTTCAATTTGAAACAGTGAAATATACCGTAAGCTATTGGGTTCACTCCGGTACAGTAAACTCTGACAGAGAATTTTAAATGTACGCAGGCTGTAATTAGCGAAATATAGAAGCCTTTAATTCAATCCCACTCTCCCTGTAAATGTACAGAATACGTTCTCTGAGTCGCATAAATTTGGTTTATGGAAGGGGCGCTTGTCTGAAGTAAATTAAGGATTATGCTCCAATATTTATCGGAAGTAGTATGAAATTAAATATTTTCCTTGAAATGTCGATTATTTATCCACCTGTTCTTTCTTAATTTTTATTTTTTTTTTGGACTGCCATACAAAATTATTACAAATAACAAAATCTGAAGCACGTCGCTGGCGTCCAATTGAGGAACGATATTCTCAATTTCATGGTCTCGTGTGCGAGTGTCCTTTTGTCTGTGCTATTTCCTTGATGAAAAGACTTCCTCGAGTTAAGACTGTTATTGGATTCAATACACGCACAAGAGAAGTCGAAGTAGGAGACGTACTGCCAATTCGCTTCATTCCACTTCAGCTCAATAAGGCGAAACCTTGTCCGGCGTTGACCAGTTCAATGCAAGCATTTATTGCCGTGAGCTTGATTTTTGTAATTATACATAAACATTTAGTTACCTAAGTTATGTGAATTTTATCCGAATTATAGTTTTAACTAACGATAATTTCTTTTAATTATTTTCAGATCCGAGAAAACTGAGAGTTGAAGAAAATGTCGCTTAATTATCTACTTTTCTTCGGAGTTGTAGCTTCTTTTTGCTATGTCTCTGTCGAATCAAGTAAGCCTTATTTTATTTTAACTGACTATTTATTGTAACACATTAAATAAATTAATAAATCAATATTTCATAATCAATGATACATAACAGTATACAAATATTATATTAAGTTTAACCCCTCCTATTACTATTCTTTAAATCTAATTAAATAATAGACTGTTTAGTATTTCATTGTATACTTTCAACTTACTAGGCAATATATAAACTGAGATTTATATCCTGGTATATATAAACTTACACGACATTAACAAGAAATCTATAGTTGCTTCTAAGTCATATAATAAATATAGTAAGTAGTATGGACTAAAAACGAGTTAATTTAATTTTTCAACAAGTAGAAAACAAGTTTAGCTTCTATTTTTCTTTATCTTCGACTATTGGATTAGTTTTTACTCATACCTCCCAAATGGATTATTTCACATCCCTTAAGCCATGGTTTGAAGATAACCAATGATTTCAGTGATAGACAGTCCAAACAAACAATGGCCCGGATTTAAAGATAAATAGATATTCATTATATTATTAATTTCATCGTTTCATTATATAGGCTTGTTTATGAATTGTAGCAATAATTAATGCTATGAGTCACACTTATACTCTTCTTTGAGCCACTATCCATAACCTGCTTTTCATTATAGATATTAATTAACATAAAATTCAGGTAGTTGGCTTAATTAATTATAGTACATTTATTTCCCTTAATTGTATTTTTCTTATTCTTCCTCAATACATTTGTCTGAGAGATTTCCCATGCAATAACATCTATTTATTGGGAGGCTTGTCAGCGTATGGAAGAAATGACACGTGCTGGCATTGGATAAAAAAATACTTATTTCTCCCGGAAAGTATATAATAGTAATAAAAGGTCTAAAGGGCCCGAAGGCTCGATACCGATACTATTAACCTCTGCTTACACTTCCATCTCGGATTAACGCCCAAACCCACCTTGATCACGAAAAGCATTGGACAACCCTTCCTACAGTCGGTTCTGCGATTAAGTTTTCCGTTCGTTACTAAGCCCAACAAGCCTATAAGCCAACTCGCATTGATAGTGAGACATATAAGTTCCTTCCGGCTAAGTCCGATGGACTCCCGGACCAGCATTGCGCCCTGCTGGAATGACGTAGGTTTCCTTGTAAGACATCAAATATGAAATCCTGAATGGATTGTTTGGAGTGATGTATAACCTGCTTAAATAAGATATGTAAGCACAATTTTAAGTCCATTCACATGACAATATTTTATTACAGCTAATTTTAAAGAAGCTATTTATTTTGAACGTATAAATATACGCATTCATAATAAATAGACTACTATTTATTTATAAAATAATAACGACGCTGTCTACCATTCTAGTTGTTTCGAAGCTGGCCGCTGAGCACTTCCTTTGTGGGGGTAGTTTAATCAGGAAGTCCGAAGGCATAACTACTTGTGACAACAATTTCACATCATATTGTTTCGATGCTTAGTACGATTTAGAAAAATAGGTGTTAACAATTATTTTCACCACCATAAATTTTTGTTTGCCCCCATTACCACTATTGTGTGGTATCGCAGGGACCTTATAAGCACTGTGAAGTTTAATCTTAATCGGGTGAACTAGCCGAGCTGTTAGGTTACGGGATGCGGGGGGAAAAAACGGACGGAAAACCTAGACTGACAAAATCTACTTTAAGCTCTCTAAAGAAATAGTTAAAATTATTCTAAGAGTGGGAGCGGGGTATCTCATTGAATAGAGGGCTGAGTTGATATGCCTAAGGTTCCGGGTTCTAATCCGGCTGATATATTATTTAATCTGTTAACAGCCGTGGTTGGACCCCATGGGATCTGATGACCCTCCTGGGCTAATCTAGTCTCTTTAAAGTGAGTATCCTTACTTGTAGGAAGACCTGGCGGTTGAGCGTGATCTCGGACAAATCACCTCCATGCACAACCGTTGTCCTATAAATAATACAATCTTTACCATTTACTGAACCTAATACTTTTCGTGAGATGTAATGGTACATTTTTTTTAGTTTATTAACAGAATAAGCCATGCGGATTGAGTAATCTGGTGTTTGCCTTAATATCAGTGAAAAATTTCTAAAATTTTCTAAAATTTCATAAGCAACATATGATTAAAATAATATATGTATATTACTTATGATTCTTCTCAATGGAGTTAGTAACAGTGAAGATCTCGTTTCGTCTTAGTGCGCAATGTAGGTATTATTTTGTATAAAATTAGCTTGACCACTCGCCCAAGTCATTATTAGCGATCGAATATCAGAAGAAAAGTGAACTTGAAAAGAAAGCAGGACGACCTTGCAGGGAGTAGTTTAGCAAGGAGGTGATTGCTATGACATAATCGAACCACTGGCTGACCTAACATCCAACTCACTTATGTTAACCACTTTGATTACTTTAGTTCTGTTTATTTTATTAGCTATTATTAAAGATCAATGAATAAGCCAGTACTGTAACTTTTTCCTCCATATTTCAGTTTGTACAGAATTTCAATACCGTAAGCTTCATATGATTAGAATAGTTTTAACATCTTATTTTAGAAACAACTGCATACTAATGAGAGAAAAAACACGTACCGCTACAATCTATAAAGGTCTTAGGTTCGGTACGTGTTAGAGAATATACTGTTACTAATACAACGGTTGTGAGGAGAAATGATTTGTCCTAGATCACGCTGAAACGCCAGATTTTCCCCCAATTAAGGGTGTCCCGTTAATAGAGGCTGGGTGAGCCCCAGAGAAGAGTACCCAGATCTCTCAGGGTCCATCCCGAGCTGTTAACAGATTAAATAAATTATCTACCACAGACGGATTTGAACCCGGGACCTTCGTTCAACTACCCCGCTCCCCTCATACAGTTGAAACTAAAATATATGTATTGAATTTATAATGAAAATTTGTATACAACGCCACAAAATTAAAGAACTTTTAAAAAAAATATAATCTTCCTTTTTGCGTTTATTATTTTTTTTTAATTTGTTGTTTAAAATGTAATAAATTTGTTTTGAAACTAGTTTTTTAATTTATATGATTTTAAAGAGATAAGTCTTCATACATTGTCTAGGACAGAAACATAATAGAAACAATATGTTCAGCAGGTGTTTCCAGTTAAAAGTATTGTCATTCTGTTTCTATCATCCACCGACCATTCATTGAAATGCTGGCCCTGAAGAAACGTTCTCTGGCACAATACCAATAGCCATTGTTGTCACGGCCTAACGATCATGTTCTACGAAAACGGACTGTTACTCCATCCTTAATACTTTTCTCAATCGATTCCTCATTCCATTCTAAATATAGTTACTTGAATGAGAATGTTTTTATTATATTTTTCTAAACTTAAGTATAAATTCTTTTTTGTTTTTAAATTTATTCATTGAAATTTACAACTGTATTATAACAACACAACGAGTAAATAGAATGAATAATAGATAATGGCATGAATAAAGACATGTAGAGAAACTACCCAGTGGTAGTACTCAAATAAAAAACTCAACTTAAAAGGTCACGCGGTCATCTTCTATCTCTACCTCTAGAAGGATTATCGGGAATTAAAGAAGTTGCTAGATTTAAAACTAGTGGGTTTGTGTTTGAAAAAATTTTTTTATGAAAGGATTGATATCGGTTTCGGGTCAAATAAGTAACCAATGAGATATTGAGGTCTTTATGGATGACTATTTACATCAAAGTATGGAGCATTGAGAAATTTACGAAGGATTTCGGATTGGAGGATTGTATACGAGAGGAATTCGATGGCTAAGTGGAGCTAAGCTCTACTCCGTAAGTCCAAATAGGTCTTATAATAGTCTAGTATATGAGTGTTTTGTAAGGGCGGATCCTGGGGGGAGGCACGGGGGCAGGTGCACCCCCAGACAGTTTTTTGTGTACTGTGGAGAATCCATTATAGTACATAATTATAGGCAAATCACATGATCATAGTTGTCAAAATAACAGAAAGAACATGAATGAAGCTATTGATTTGATATTTTACCTTTGAAATATTTGTGTAGATACTACAAGTTAATTTGTAAGTTATTGTTGATTTTTATTTCCGTCTGCCCGTTGTGCTCCCACCAGAAAAAAATCCTGGATCCGCCCTTGATTGGAAGCTCATTTGTTTAGTAAGTGTACCTACTGGTTCTCTGGTTCATTTGCTCTAGAGAATATATTCTACACCACAAAAAGTGAGCAGATTTTAATAAATAATAAGTCGGATTTCAACCAAATATTTTTTATTGTAAATCCACAATATAGATTTGAAAATTGCTTTGAATATAACTGCGGAGCGGGGTAGCCACTGTTTGAGAGCTGAGTTGCTATCCAGAAGGTTCCAGGCTCAATTCCGGCTGTGACTAATAAATTATTTAATCTATTAACAACCACGGATAGACCCTGTGTGGGATCTGCAGACTCTCCTGGAGCACACTAAGTTCCATAAAGTGGGCATCTTCTATTGGCGAAAAAAACCCTGGCAGTTGGCCATGATCTCGGACAAATTACCCCCGTGCATAATTTGTGTTGTCCTAGAGACAGTACAGGCTTACCGAATCCAAGACCCTCCATGGTTTGTAATAATACAGATTTTTTTATTATAACTATTATGCAATATCTATTCAATGATTCAGATTGGAAATCAACACACGTTTCCAGACAATACTGGGAGAAGGTAGCATATGAATAAGTTATACTATATATTGATTGGGTCGAATGATTTCATAACAGTGATGGAATTTCTCAACTGGACACATTGAAGGAACAAAATGGGATGTGACTACTCTAAAGTATTCCAAGCACAAAGTGTGCGAGAGCAATCCAACCAGTACGGGTCGGATGGAGAATTACGTTTGGCTTCATTTTAAAGAAATATTATATTAAAATACATTATTTTACAACTAAAAATTAATAGCGTAAAGTTCATCAAACATTATGCATTTATCTGCTGCCTCGGTGAATAATTGGTTTAGTTGAATTTTGTCAACGGAGAGATAAATTTATTGTGGGCAGTGGAATCATATCATTCTCGTAGTTACTGGTTTGAACTGGATTTATAATATATAAAAGCAATAACTCAATTTCAAGCCGCTACCTAACAAAGCCACCTATGCATTACATTGGACAAAATTCCACTTGACCAATTATTCACTGTGGCTGTAGGTATATATTTAGTGTATAAATAATAAGTAAAATTAGTATTTCAAACCACTATCATTTAGCTAATAATAATTTAATTAATTATGCCATGTTTACAGATCAGGCACGAGTTGTCTGTTACTTCAGTAACTGGGCAATCTACAGACCTGGAATCGGAAGGTACACGATAGACGACATACCAGGAGATATGTGCACTCATGTCATATATTCGTTCATAGGAGTCAGCAACGTGACATGGGAAGTTCTTATCCTGGACCCAGAAGTATGTTATAATTTTTTTTTTAAGCTGGCTTATATAAAGGTGAATTTTTAACACATAAAATATCTTATGTTTCCAGGTAGACGAAGAGCAAGGTGGATTCAGAAACTTTACTAATCTGAAAACTAAATTTCCGAATTTGAAGACAAGCTTGGCCGTCGGAGGATGGGGTGAAGGTGGTAGGAAATATTCAGCTCTCGTATCGATGAAGGAAAGGAGGAAGAGTTTTATTGCTAGTGTTGTCGGTGAGTTCTTTCTTACAACTCATAATAATTAAACTTTACGTAATGTGAATAATGATATGGATAGAATAATGGTGTGTCGTAATAAAATGTAAAAAATTAAAATTATTTGGAGACTTTAAAAAAAAAAAATTGAAAATTGAATGAAGTTTGTCTCCCATTTATGGTTAAATGAAAATCACTGCACTGTTATTTTTTTTTTTGTCTTTCCTTGTCAAAATAATCTGCTTATTTGTAACTTTGATAATATATTACGCTGTAAATATTCGAGGAATAAGGGGAAAATAAAATTCAAGAATGGCTAAACATTTTATGGCATATTAGTATAAAGATTATTTCAAATAAATCCAACATGTTATTTTATAGCAATAATAATGATAAAATTTATGTAGGATCTTAACATTCTAGGAAATAAAAAAAAATCCTATTGTAAATAAATAAGTTTGTTCTTAAAGAAAAATTACATGAAAGGTAAAATTTTATAGTAACAATATCTTTCGTCTTTATTTAATTTTTATGATATGAATATATAAACTGAAATTTTATAACTAAAAAATTCTTGTTAATCAATTAGTTCATTTATGATTTTTAAATATTCCAATTCCCTGTAATCTTATATTTACATAAAACGATAGAGAAAATTTGGGATTATAGATTTTAAATAATAAATCAAAATCGCACATTTTTCTCCAATAAGTACCCCTAATGTACACTTTTGCTATATCTTGGCCTAGTTTTATAAGCTAATTTCAGTTTTTTGGGTTGTTAAACTCAACTTATTGATTAACAAAATATGTTTTTTATTGTACCATTATAAAATTTCTGTTTAAATATTCATATAATAAGAACTAAATAAAATCGAAAGATATTTTTACTGTGAAATATTACCTTTTTAATTATTTAAGTAATTTGGTTTAAGAACAAAAAGTTCTTCAGTTCCTTGATTAATCATTACTACAAAAAACATTAAATTTCTGTGAAATAATTTCTTTACTAGTATGCCACAAAATATCCTTGTCATTCTTAAATTTTATTTTACGCTTCGCTTCCCTTATTCCTCCAATATTTGCAAACTAATTACATTGCCAATATAACAAATTAACAAATTATTTTGACAAGGGGCTTAAAAAAAAATCAGAGTGCAGGGATTTTCTCAAAACTATAAATAAGAGAAAAACACCATATTACATGATTTTTCTGTTAGTTTTTTTTTTTTTTTTAAGTGTCTCCAATAGTTTTCAATTTTTACATTTTATTGTATCACATTGTTAGTCTATCCGTATCATGATTCTCCAAATAGGCACAACTCTATTCACCATAATATTATCACATGTTTATGCTCTTATGTTTTTCTATGCACAGACATAATGAATAAATATGGCTTCGACGGGTTCGACCTGGACTGGGAGTATCCTGGAGCAGCTGATCGAGGTGGCAGTTTTTCGGACAAGGACCGTTTCTTCTACTTCGTTGAAGAGTTGAGGAGGGCTTTTGATGCACAGAATAAAGGCTGGGAAATAACAATGGCTGTGCCGTTAGCTAAGTTTAGGCTCAATGAAGGCTACCATGTCCCAGAACTATGCGAGTAAGTTTTGTATTTCAAAGTTAGCTTGTGAATGATATAGGTCTAGAATGATAAATAAGAATCAAAATTTTAAAATTTTTAAAGTAACAACAATTTATTTTTCAATTTGTATCTATTACATGTTGACTAGCACATTATTTTCTCCAGTATTTAACATTATTCTGTATGCTATAAAATAATGTTTGTCGCGTTTATTTAAAATATGTTTTGGTTTTGTTTTATATTTATCTTTCAAATGTATTTTCTGTTTTTTAGAAACATTGATGCAGTCCATGTGATGGCTTACGACCTTCGTGGTAACTGGGCGGGTTTCGCAGATGTTCACAGTCCACTTTACAGGAGGCCACATGACCAGTATGCGTATGAACTGTTGAATGTAGTAAGTACATTCTCCGACAAGAAATATAGTATTAATATATCCAATATTCAGATAGCATAGAGCTGATTTGGTTCCTGTTTGTTTATTATTGAGTATTGTTATTATATGATATACATCTGGACGAGACATTTAAATGAGATTCTGCAGTGGATTAGTTTTTTCTATAAGGTTTTGGCTCAATCTATACATTGACTTTGATGCAAGACCAATACATTTTTTTGTGACTTTACAGAATGATGGATTGCAGCTTTGGGTAGACTACGGGTGTTCTCCAGACAAACTGGTTGTTGGAGTTCCCTTCTACGGACGATCATTTACTCTAAGCCAGGGCAATAGTAATTATGGATTAGGAACATACATCAACAAAGAAGCTGGTGGTGGAACCCCCGCTAATTATACCAAAGCCAAAGGATTTTTGTCATATTACGAAGTAAGAGTCTCATTTGATGCAAGTTTTGGTTTCAGCATTTACTTTTATTGTTTAATTGCATTTTTTTTTTACTATGAAGAACATATAAAATATCCGAAACTGACAACCTCCTCTACTCAATGGACTTAAAACATCACAAAACGTCTCTTTTTTTTCTTACCTTAATCATAAATAGAGTGTGATGTCAGATCTTATAAAACCGTGGTGGACCAATTTTATTTTAGTTATAAAACTGATAAAAACATAATCGTTTTTGTTCGTGAAATTAGTTTCACCTAAAAAAAAAAAAAAAACGGAGTTCAGATGAATGCCGTTAAGTAAAGACTAGTTAATCATAAAACCGGGTATGGTGACTCTCGCTATAAAAATCCTGGAATAGGAAGTATTATCAGCTGACACTGACCATGAGATCGAAACATTTTAAGATATCTCATAGGATTTAAGGGAGAA
Organism: Arma custos; assembly: GCA_037127475.1. Classification (NCBI taxonomy): domain Eukaryota; kingdom Metazoa; phylum Arthropoda; class Insecta; order Hemiptera; family Pentatomidae; genus Arma; species Arma custos. The sequence goes on along the minus strand of CM073761.1, from coordinate 68,531,183 downwards.
AAGTAAAGGAATGGTTCACGAGGTATTGTGATTGGTTGGTAAAGGAAACAAGAAAAAACGAAAAAATTAAAAATAATTATTAAAAGTAAACAAAATGAATAACGACATAATAAAAAAGGTGCCAAAAAAATAAAGCATTGGAAAACAATGAATGAAAATCTAGTTAGGGAAATTATAGGTAATGGAGTCCCCTCAACATAACTATGAATGCCACAGTAGTTTGCTATAACAGAGTTATATAGTTTGTAAGATATCTAAGAACCAAAATCACAACGATGATTCTGAATAAAAGAATATCCTAGAGTAGAATAGAAGTGAGACAGACAGTTTGTCACAATCAATCATCAACTTGGTTTATAAAGCAAACCTAAACATATTATAAATGACTTCTAGATTCGTCTGAATTATGGCCTATTATTTCCATGGATTTGGTTAATATATATATACATTTACTTCTACTTGTCTGAGTTTTATATTATATTATTTTTCTATGGACCTTATTTTCCTGAAGTATTTGGTTTTTTTTTTGTCATCAGGAAATTTATATCTAGTACATGGCAACTACAGTTAAAGTACATAGTAAATTATAATTTTATCTCATTTCAAAAATATTTTTTTGGGGGTGCAATATTACTTTTTTATTATAAATTAAATTTTTTTTAAATGAAAATCATCTCATTTTTATTCACTGAATCGATTTTTATAGATTTGTATAGAGCTGGAGAAAGAAAACAATGGTTGGGAAGTGAAATGGGATGACCATGGATTTTGCCCCTACACCTACAAAGGTATAGTATCCTAAAACCAAATGATGTTGATATCATTATATATTAATACGATATTAGGATGTCCATATTATTATGCATGATACACTAAAACCATTTCTATTACATTAAAACCATTTAGCAGATAATTATTTTATTTTATTATAAGTAAATTTTAAGAGACCGAGATCTAATAGAAAAATTAAATATAATTTAAGGCCATGTATGTAAAGCTATAAGTAGGTAATAAAAAAACCCTATTTGTGAAAAGCTGAAAAATGAAAAAAATTTTAGTTAGTAAATATATTTGATGGAAAAAGTTTGAACAGATCTATAGGACTTTTTAAAAAGTATTTTAGTATTATAAATGTTTAATGACTTATTATATTAAATAATGTAATGATTCATTCGGCCAAATTAAAAACTACAATTTATTAACTCCCTCATCATTAATTATAATAACTGTTAACTCATTTCAGTTTGAGATATATGTTTCTGATTTTTATTTTAAATAAGGTAACACAGTTTTTCAATAAATTCAATAAGTTAATTTATTGCAGGTACTCAATGGATTGGATATGAGAACGAAAAAAGTCTACAAATCAAAATGGACTGGATAAAATCAAAAGGATACGCTGGAGCCATGGTTTGGCAATAGATATGGATGATTTCAGAGGTGTCTGTGGTTCCAAAAACCCACTCATAAATGTTCTTTGGAAGAATATGAAGGACTACCAAGTACCTCGACCTACTACATCCACCACACCAAGGGTAATATTTTAAAACTGTGCCTATTTTAATAAATACATTTACAATCTGAATGTTAGTAAACTCACAAATGATTAATAAAAGATTAAAAATTGCATGTATAAAGTCAACTAATTATAACTGAAGATGATCTTTATGCATATCAAACCTGCCTACAGATAATTTCGGGATGTAGATGATTAGATAGGAATGCACACATAGTGTTACTCCTATGTAATAATGCATTGGTGTACTGGAGATATTGTATTTGAGTTATAAAATTAGATAACTACTTATGTAATTAATAATTCATTTAAGCCGGAGTGGGCCAGACCTCCAAGCACTCCTTCGGAAAATGGCATGCCTGTTTCAACCACCAAAAAACCAGACTGGTCACCCACTGTTTCAACAGTGACTACTACTGCTTCTACCACTACCACCACAACTACCTCGACTACTACGACATCCAGTACTGCTCCACCTATGTCTTCAACTACTGCCCAACAACCAAGTTATTCTGAAGAAACACATGGAACCTCTACTTCTAATCCCATTGACAACACAATCTGTGTGGAAGATGGTTTTAAGCCGCACAGAGATTGCAATAAGGTTAGTTGCTCTATATTCAAATTTAAATAATTTTAAGTTAATCGCTAATACAG